>JASAMZ010004860.1:0-46366 GCA_030248115.1 Linhomoeus sp. GSCO2_2 | reverse complement strand
GTCGATGCTATACAAAAGACCCTTTTGAAAATCAACCCATACGCCTCAGTTTTGAAGCATGCCTCTGCGACGCTGAAGGAACAGGAGGGCAAAACCTGCGATCTGCAGGTTCACCTACATCCAAATCTCTTGGTCATCTGTTTTCATTACCCACTGACATACGGATTCGCTTCAGGTGCGGATTTTTGGTGGCGTGATGGACAAGCAGCACCGGACCTACAATAAACCGACTTGCGATGAGGTTGCTGCAGTTGTGGTCGACGGTAGCGCGGCTGGTGATCAGCACTGCGTTGCAATGGTCACTAAAGGAGGTAGATCGTTTGCTTCGAATAGAATTCTGCGTACTGACCAAAGTTAAGATGAGATGACCATTACTCAGGTTCGCTGAAGCGCGTGTCAGAGTTGTCGTCCGCCCTTGAAACGCTTCGTTTCCCACTGCTGTACCCATATGGCACAACTGGCTACACGCCATTGTTGCGAAAGAAGGACAAAGGGAAGACAGATGCGAAGGTCTGTTTTGCGATGCGTCAATGAACCGCAGTCGGTCGCTAAAATGCACATTTTGCTCTGCAACCCATCAACAGCTTGACTCGGCGCCTGTTCAGATGACGCTGGCTGAATACCTGCACTACAGAATGCAGATTCGTCCGTCCACTGGCGCCCTGATGCCACACAGTGGAGGCAGGCTGTTCTGCGCGTGGGCAGTCATGCAAGCGGCCAGACTGGAGAAGGACAGGCTGGATTACCACAGACGAACGGATCACCAGAACAAGTATCGTGTGGAGAGCCGACTTGGTTAGCTACATACACGGTCAACCGCTTATGGTTTGGCCTTTGCGGCAATTGCAACAGTGACAGTTCAACTGTATAGGAATCGCCGACGCTGTGGCCCATGGCTTCACTGAAGCTGAGCAAGTGGGACGGCGCATCATTCTCAGCAGCTCTTTTGTAGGAGGGCCGAGGTTTTATCAACAGAAATTTATGGTAAGCAACTTTTGGCGCGAGACTTCGTAAGCACTATTGCATGTCTTCTCCTCACGCCCTCTTTACACTCTTTGGGTCACAGCGTGCTGTTACCCCATGGGCAACTCATTCATGTTGGTACGTTTAGGATGCTATGGCCGGCGTGAGAGTGCATGGTCGGCCGTCTCTGTTTATCACTATGACGACGAATCCAAATTGGAAACAAATCCACGACATAGTTGACCCACTGGGCCAGAAGCCTGAGGACAGACCGGATGTCTGTGTCCGCATTTTCCGTCGAAAATTGGTGTGTACCTCCATACATACAGTATACGAATTAGGCTCACGGAAAGCAATGCTGTACAACCAACTGTTGTTTTAGAAGCAGTTGCATGAACTGATCTACAAGACCGGCCACTTTGGCCCAGTGCTTGCCTACATGGGGGTCATTGAGAGTCAGAAGAGAGGGTTGTTGCACGCCCACCTGCTCTACACGCTGGAGGCCCCTTACCACCCAGACTCGCCAGACAAAGTGGACAGAATTGTGCAGGCATTCTTGCCTAATCCTGAGACGGTGAGAGTCACCTGCACTTCAGTCTGCTACATACAGTATCGGTTACAACCAATTTGCAGCAGCCCAAACTGTTTGAATTGGTGACTCATCATATGTTGCACGGTATGTGCGGAAGAGGAACGAACGCACCGTGCATGAACGACAACAAATGCTCCAAGCATTTCCCGATGAAGTTTTGTGAGGAGACCGCTCTGTCAGAGACGGGCGGCTCACCAATTTACCGGCGTCCAGATGACGGTCGAGTGGCCAAAGTGACGCAGAGGGGCATCGAGTACAGCTTTGACAACCGCAGAGTTGTGCCCTACAACGCGTTCCTATTGGCCACCTTCAAGTGTCACATCAACGTGGAGATTGTCGCCAGTGGAAATGTGCCCAAATACCTCTATATGTACGTCTGCAAGGGAGCGGATAGAGTGCTATTCTCGATCACCAGGCTCCCCACACCAACTGAATTGGCCGAGAGTGACGCCCAACCTACTGCCAACGAAGACGAGATTTCGGTGTGCTATGCAATACCGCTTTCTGTAACTGACCGGTTGCGAGTTCTCGACTTCTTTGCAGACCTATTTGGACGCGCGCTATATTTCGCCGCCAGAGGCCTGCGACCGCATGTTTGGAAATGACATCGCGTGGACATATGTACCCGCCTGTCCTGCCACTGGCCGTCCACACCCATGACAGTCAGCAAATTCTGATCAAGGTTTTGTTTAGTCAATCTAAGAACGGTTACTGCAACGACAAGATGGGCACACTTTGTCTTTCCCTCAGGAAGGCCAGAAGCTCGAGGAGGTGGACGTGAAGCACACCACGCTTACTGCGTGGTTCGAACTAAATAAGACCAACGCCGAAGCGCGTCAACTGAGATACAGCGAAATTCCGGAGAACTTCACCTACAGTGATGGCAAGTGGCGGCCGCGGAAGCGAGGGTTGGGCGACGCCGATAGGCCCCCGATGATTGGCCGCATGTACAGCGCCGCGCCCACCGACGTCGAGCGCTTCTACCTACGTCTGCTGCTGACTGAGCAGCACGGCGCCACCAGCTACGAAGACCTCTGCACTGGTACATAGAATTTATGATTCAGCAAAAATCAAGGGACATGGGACAGGGGCTGACATGCCATCCTGTCAATCGGAATTGTGCTTCCAAGTTCTCTGCCGTTTGCGTTTCTGCTTCAATTTTGTCCACACATTCACTGATTTTGGTATATAGGTGGGAATCAACCATTCGCGTTTCACCTTGAGACAATGCTTTGTATTTGCAGTGGATGGAGAACAGTGCGGCACTTTTCGTGACGCCTGTGTCAAGCTGGGCCTGGCCATAGACGATCGCGAGCACGCCAACTGCCTCAAAGAGTCAGCTGACATTCGCTCTGGCAGGCAATTGCGCCGCCTATTCGTCAGCCTTCTGATCGCCTGTGAACCAGCCGAGCCTGACCTGTTGTTCGACCAATTCAAAAAGGTACATTGTAGCCCCTCAAACTGCACCACATTCACAGAACCCTTACCGTCTTCACTTCGGCACGTACAGGATCTGACTGACGACATCAAATTCGCCGAGCACCGTCGCAGTGGAAGAACCATGACTGAAGAAGAGGCGACTGATCAGGCGTTGCGACACATGTCCCGACTTCTGGCCTTCCACGGCCGCTCTCTGGACCAGTACAAGGGAATGCAGGAGCCGCCTGACGCCCCAGCGGAGGACTCGCTTCTTGAGACGGAAACGTAGGCGCTTATATTCTACACAACTGTGATGATTGATTACACAATTGTGAAACACAGCCAGTTTGAGCGTCAGCAACGCGTGTTGTGTAGGATACCCGATGTCGACGTCAACGAGCTTCAAGAGCGACGACGACGACTCACTGTGGAACAAGAGCAACTCCTGAAGGAAATTTTGGATTCTGTCTTGACCGACCAGGGCGGCACATTTTTCGTCGACGCGCCTGGCGGCTATGGTACCGATGCATCAGTGTGACATGTCACTCAGAAAGCGCATGACAAAAGTTGAAGTCTCTCTATGTATTCCAATTTCAGGGAAAACCTATCTGCTGAACGTCATAGTGGATACGGTGCGCATTCACGCCAGATCGGCCATAGTCACTGCCTCCTCTGGAGTGGCAGCCCTGGAGCTGCATGGTGGCAGAACCGCCCACAGCGCATTCTCCATACCGACGGACGTGCTCGACATGCACACCACTTGCGGCGTCTCTAAGCAAAGCGCTCAAGCGACGGCTTTGCGCCGCGCCTCCCTCATTTTATGGGACGAAATCAGTATGGCTGACAAATTCGCCATCGAGGCAGTGGACAGACTCCTTCAGGTATACGTATACAGTAAGCTCCAATTGACTCGGCTGCAATCGGTGCTTTTATTTAGGATCTCATGGACTATAAGAACCGTTTTGGCGGTAAAACAGTCGTCTTCTCTGGCGATTTTCGCCAAGTTTTGCCAGTGATTCCCTTGGCCAGTACGAGCCGGATTATCAGTCGAACTCTGAAATTCAGCCACCTTTGGAGCGAGGTATCCTGAACACCCAGTGCTTGTGCGTTGCAAAGACGATATATATTAGCCAGCATGTATACATATTTTTTTAGACAAAAGTGCTACGACTGACGCAAAACTTGCGAGCATTCACTGCGAAAGACTCAGACAGTGAGTATCGGTTTTGTGAGCCTGCCTATATACTGTGCATTGTACGTACACTGCAGTACAAGTTGCAGACAGTTGTCATTCCTTGCAGAAGACACTCAACTGGAATTCGCGGACCTTCTTCTTTCTCTGGGCGACGGCAGGTTCCCTCCGCTCACAGAAGACGGTGACGAGGACATCGTCCTGCTGCCAGAAGTCGCCAGTGTGGATTCAGTGGCAGAATTGACCGATTTCGTCTTTGGACCAGCCTACGACGACCACTACATGAAGAACCGTGCAATTCTGGCCCCGAAAAACGACATTGTGAGAACGCTGAACAACGTCATGCTGGACAGTCTGCCAGGGGACTCCCACGTCTACCTCAGCGCAGACGAAACAGCCAACGATTTCGACGGTACGTCGTCATAGTGGTTCTGCTTAACTTCTGTCCTTTATGCTATGCCCATTGGTTGCAGCTCGGATGTACACTCCCATCGAGGTCATCCACTCCACCACTCCTCCTGGCATGCCCGTGCATAGACTGGAACTCAAAGAGGGGGTGCCCATTTTGATTCTGCGAAATCTGAACCAGGGAGCTGGGGTTTGCAATGGGACTCGGGCCATAGTCAGAGGCTGCTACCCCCACACTATCTACGCGGAGATTTCAAAGTTCGTCTTGCTTCTAACCTGACGCCTTGCGTGCCCATAGAAACACAGTTCCATTCTTTCACAGTGGCTCGCACGCTGGGGAGTTTACCTTCATACCTCGCGTGACACTGGAGTCCCAGCACGAGCAAGGCCAAGTCTTCTTTAGGGTTTGCCCCATCTTTCAAGTCACATACTGTATTGTAATGAGACCAACAATATGTAAACAAGATCTGGCAACGGTCATACTAACGCACCCTGCACTATATCACGTGGTGTGCCTGATAACTGATGCAACGACACAATTCAGCGGCGCCAGTTCCCAGTGCAACTGGCGTTTGCCATGACCATCAACAAAGCCCAGTCGCAGACGCTGGAGAGGGTCGGCGTCCATTTGAGCCCTCCTGCCTTTGCTCACGGACAGCTCTACGTCGCCCTGTCGCGAGTACGCCGCCTCTGTGACGTCAAGGTGTGCAAGCCTTACACTTGCGTTTCCAGAAAGCGCATTGTTAGCACGACGGCGCACGTTTAGGTATTCTTGGGAGACGACGCTCAGGAGGATCAGCTGCCCAAAAACTGCACTCGCAATATCGTCCACAAAGAAGTGCTTGGTAGCGATTCGCCAGAAGAGTGTGATGTTGAGATCGTAGATGAGTGATTTGTTTCTTTACCTTTGTTAGACTCGCTCCGTCCCAGTACTGTTGTCTTGCCATTGATGCCGATTCGCATTTGCGTTCTGTGTTCGCCATTTGTTATGTTCGTGCTGAACCATGTACGCCAACGCGCAATTTACTTTACACACGCGATTAGAGACTTCTATGAGCCTGTACCATGATGTACCATTTAAACTGACTCTCCTACAAAACAACAAAACCATGTCATGACACAAGGCGCAGAGGATAAGCCTACTGCCAACCACACTTTCCATCTGCACCCAGGAAGGTAATGTTGCACCATAGAGTATTGTGTCATCACCCTATGCTGCTACTGCTACGTGCACCCAGAGAGACTGCTGTTACCACATGGAGTGATTGGCACCTTCAACATCGAGCATTGTTTCACCATGGTGTAGTAGCCCCAACTTTCAGCGACAGACTATCGTGCTGTCACCATGAGCCATGACCACAATTGACCAACGTCAGTCTCAGTTGAACTATGGAGGTTCTCCTACGGGCTAAAGGCTCTAGTCCTATATACTAAGCGGCAAACCTCTGTCCGTCTGTTTGTTTGTTTGTTTGTTTGTCTGTCAGCGTGATACGTCTTGACTGCCTTGACGGATCGCGATGATCTATACACCAAAAGAACCGCTGTACTCTGTAGTTTTGCATCTCCTGCGGCAAACCTCTGTCCGTCTGTTTGTTTGTTTGTTTGTCTGTCAGCGTGATAAGTCTTGACTGCCTTGACGGATCGCGATGATCTATACACCAAAAGAACCGCTGTACTCTGTAGTTTTGCATCTCCTATTGTGGCCTATGTCCGATGACTAAATTCCATGAAAATCACGAAAATATCGACTGCACAGTACATTCTGAACACAGAAGGCACAACAGGCTGTGATTGACTTTTGATATCGTGCCAAAAGCTCTTTGCGGTGTCACCATTCATGACAGAGCTGTCGTGGTGAGAGGTGCTTGGAACCTATGTCAAATGTCTTTAGATCTATCTGAAATCTCCTACGGGCTAAACCCAAATGTTTACAGCCTAAACCCAAGTGTCTATTGTGTATTTACATGCGCGGGAACTGGCGCAAGCCTAAATGTAGGCACTGGCAGGGGCACTGTGTCAAATGGCTTGAGATCTATCTGAAACGTCCTATTGGCTAAACCCAAACTGTCTACAGGCTAAACCCAAGTGCCTATTGTCTATTTACAGGCACAGGAGCTGGTGCCCTAAACGTAGGCACTGGCAGGGGCACAGGGTCAAACGACTTGAAAGCTACCTAAAATGTCCTGTGGGCTAAACCCAATTGTCTATGGGCTAAACCCAAGTGTCTATTGTGTATTTACAGGCATGGAAGTTGGTGTGCTCCTAAATGCAGGCCCTGGCAGGGGCGCAGAGTCAAATAACTTGACATCTAACTCCAATGTCCTGCGGTGCGCTGAATTCGATGATTGTGTTATCTCCTTCATGCTCAACAGATCTATCAAGGGCTATTGACCATAGAGATTCTCCTACGGGCTAAAGACTCTAGTCCTATATACTAAGCGGCATAGAGTCTGTTTGTCTGTCTGTCTGTCTGTTACCACGATAACTCTCGACAGCGTTGACGGATCGCGCTGATCTATGGCTTAAACTGACCGCCGTAACATGTAGTTTTGCACCTCCTATTGTGGACTTTGTCCAATGACTAAATTCCACAATAATTCGCAAATATTGGCTGCGCCAGTACATTCTGAGCACAGAAGGCCCCGCACACTGCGATTGACATTTGATTTCGTGCCAAAAGCACTCTACAGTGTCACCATTCACTACAGAGTTGTCGTCTTGAGACTCCGAGGTGTATTTACAGGCATGGTGAGTGGCGCAAGGCTAATCGTAGGCACTGGCAGGGGCACAATCTAAAATCGACTTTGGGCTGAAGCCAAGCATCTACAGGCTAAACTCAAATGCCTTTGATGTGTACTCACAGGCACATGACCAGGTGTAATTGCAGGCAGTGGCACAGGCACAACCTGAAGTCATCTGTAGGCTAAAGCCAAATACTCGCTGTGGCATGCCATAAGTCGGTGCATGTTCTGACCAGTGGTGTGCGCCATCGGTAGCTTCATGACAATTGCGTAACGACAGTGCTCTTGGGACTATAGAGATTCTCCTACGGGCTAAACGCACTAGTCCAATATACTAAGCGGCAAAACTCTGTGTGTTTGTGACTCTGCGAGCGCCATAACTCTAGCTACAGTTGACGGATCGCGATGATCTATGGCTTAAACTGACCGTCATAGCATGTAGTTGTGCATGAAGGTTTGTTGACTTAAGTCGATGTCTAAATTCCAAAATATTTCGAAAATATCGACTGCGCCAGTACATTCTGACCACACAGAAGGCATTACACGCTGTGATTGGCGTTTAATTTCGCGCCAAAAGCGCTTTATAGTGTCACTATTCATGACAGAGTTGTCGCTGTGGGACTCCAAAGTGTATTCGCAGGCACTGCGTGCACTGGCAGGGGCGCAGCATCAAACTGCTTTGGAGCAATGTCAAATGTCTTTAGATCTGACTGAAATCTCCTACGGGCCAAACCCAAATGTCTACGTGCTAAACCCAAGAGTCTACTGTGTATTGCAGGCACGGGAGCTGGTGAGAGCCTAATTGTAGGGGCTGGCAGGGGCACAGTGTCAAATGGCTTGAAGTCTATCTGCAATGTCCTATTGGCTATACCCAAAGTCTACGGGCTAAACCCAAGTGTCTACTGTGTATTTGCAGGCATTGGGAGGTGCGATCCTAAATGCTGGCAGGGGCACAGGGTCGAATGACTTGAGAATGCTTGAGTGTGCTGAATTCAATGATTGCGTTATCTCCTTCATGCTTGGCAGATTACCCATGGGCTGTTGACCATAGAGATTCTCCTACGGGCTAAAGACTCTAGTCCTATGTGACGGGCGCTCTCAGCGCTCTCACATTCTCATGGTGAATCTCTATGCGCGCTTCTGTTTGTTTTGGTTTCCCAGTGATCTCTGTGGTGTTTTGGTCTGTTCCGCGGTGTTTCACGCAGTTTCCCTTTCTCACGCTCGTCGGTATTGTTTGGATTAGCGCGATGCTACTTAAGCTTGCTCATTGTCTGCTTGCTTTAGTCTTGGAGTTGGGAATGGGTTGAAAAGCTAAAGAACCTGCGGACACGCCCAGAAAATCGGCGTGTCACAAAATTGGTGTCCGAGACAGGATGGGGCTGTCCAGGTCCCATCATCAGCAGGATCCCTTCTCCAGACTCACCGGCCAGTTGGAAGCTGTGGACCAGAAGAACAAGGCCAGGCGACCTCAAGACCAAGTCGCGCATACAGCGAAGAGCCCTGGCCATACAAGAAGCGAGGACGACTCCCTCTCAAGACCACAGGTTGGCATCAGTGGCGCGCAGTACCATGCCAGCCTTTGCAGTTTCAAGTCGGCAACGTGGCCATGCCAAGAACGAGGGAGAAGCTGCGAGGAGCAAGGAGCCAAGCAGAGGCCAAGAGAAAGAGGCCAAGAGGGGACAGTGGTCCGATTCGGGCGACAGCGGCCCAGCAGCGGCGACGGCGGCCCATCACTTGTGGATCTGCTCCAGAGTAGGCGACAGCGGCCCAAGAGAGGCGACAGTGGCCCAGTGAGCGTCAGGACAGTGCTCCCTTTGAGAGGAGCTTCTTCAGCGCGAGCACGCGCTTCAACGGACCCATCCCCCTAGCGCCAGTCGACAGGCAGAAGCTTCCAGGACTGTTTCCAGCACGGACGCTTCCAACTGAGCCACCACCACCACTACAGCGGCCAGGTCCATCCAGCCAGCAAGAACATGGCGAAAACGTGAAAAGTGAAGGCCGCCTATTCTAGGAATTATTCTGTGCTTGCTGTATTAAGATAGATTGGGTAGCGTAGCTTTTTCCAAAGGAAGGGGAGATGTGACGGGCGCTCTCAGCGCTCTCACATTCTCATGGTGAATCTCTATGCGCGCTTCTGTTTGTTTTGGTTTCCCAGTGATCTCTGTGGTGTTTTGGTCTGTTCCGCGGTGTTTCACGCAGTTTCCCTTTCTCACGCTCGTCGGTATTGTTTGGATTAGCGCGATGCTACTTAAGCTTGCTCATTGTCTGCTTGCTTTAGTCTTGGAGTTGGGAATGGGTTGAAAAGCTAAAGAACCTGCGGACACGCCCAGAAAATCGGCGTGTCACACCTATATACTAAGCGGCCTAGAGTCTGTTTGTTTGTGTGTTTGTTATCGCGATAACTCGAGACACAGGCGATGGATCCTGGAGATCTATAGCTTAAACTGACCGTCGTGGACTGGAAGGAATCCCCTCCTATTTTAAAACTTTCGCAAGTTGCTAAATTCCACAAAAAACATGAAAATATCAGCTGCACAGTACATTTTGAGCACTAAGGAGTGGCTGACGGTTTCTTTCATGCCACTTTTGCAGTATTGTGTCACCATTCACTACAGAGTTGTCGTCTTGAGACTCCGAGGTGTATTTACAGGCATGGTGAGTGGCGCAAGGCTAATCGTAGGCACTGGCAGGGGCACAATCTAAAATCGACTTTGGGCTGAAGCCAAGCATCTACAGGCTAAACTCAAATACTATTGCTGTGTATTCACAGGCACGTGACCAGGTGTAATTGTAGGCAGTGGCACAGGCACAACTTGAAGTCATCTATAGGCTAAAGAGAAATACTCGCTGTAGCATGCCATAAGTCGCTGCATGTTCTGACCAGTGGCATGCGCCATCGGTAGCTTCATGACAATTGCGTAACGACAGTGCTCTTGGGACTACAGAGATTCTCCTACGGGCTTAAGGCTCTAGTCCTATATACTAAGCGGCAAAACTCTGTCCGTGTGTTTGTTTGTTTGTTTGTTTGTTTGTGGCTCTGTCAGCGCTCTAGCGCTCGCTACAGTTGACGGATCGCGATGATCTTTGGCTTAAACTGACCGTCAGAACACGTAGTTTTGCATCTTTGCATTTAGAACTTTGACCAAAGTCAAAATTCCATAAAATTTCAACAATTTCGACCGTGAGGTGCACAATTCTGCTAAACCATGCTGATTCAAATGGCGGATACAGCAGCAATGACGCGCGAACTGTACGCCAACACGCGAAACATCAACTTCAAATTGTAGTGCAGGACATTTACAGTGTCACCACTCACTAAAGAGTTGTCGTTGTGAGACTCCAAAGTGTATTCGCAGGCACTCCATGCTCTGGCAGGGGCTCAACATCAAACTATTCTGGACCTACGGGCTAAACCCAAATGTCTACGGGCTAAACCCAAGTATCTATTGTGTGTTTACAGGCACAGGAGCTGGTGCGAGCATAAATGTAGCCACTGGCAGGGGCTCAGTGCCAAATGTCTTGAGATCTGTCTGAAATGCCCTATTGGCTAAACACAAATGTCTATGGGCTAAACACAAGAGTCTACTGTGCATTTGCAGGCACACGAGCTGGCGCGATCCTAAACGTAGGCACTAACAGGGGCACAGGTTCGAATGGCTTGTGATCTATCTGAAATGTCCTATGGGCTAAAGCCAATTGACTATGGACTAAAAACAAGCATCTATTGTGTATTCACAGGCACAGGAGCTGGCGAGATTCTAAACAGGCACTGGCAGGGGCAAAGTGTCAAATGACTTGAGATCTAACTGTTATGTCCTGCAGTGCGCTGAATTCAATGATTGCAGTATCTCCTTCATGCTCTGTAGATTATCCATGGGCTATTGACCATAGAGATTCTCCTACGGGCTAAAGGCTCTAGTCCTTTATACTAAGCGGCAAAACTGTGTCCGTTTGTTTGTTTGTGGATCTGTCAGCGCTCTACCGCTCGCTACAGTTGACGGATCGCGATGATCTATGGCTTAAACTGACCGTCCTGGCCTGTAGTTGTGCATGAAGGTTTGTTGACTTAAGTCCTTATCCAAATTCCAAAATATTCCACAAATATCGACTGCAGCAGTACATTCTGAGCACAGAAGGCACCACACCCTGTGACTGACGTTTGATTTCGCGCCAAAGGCATTTCACTGTGTCACCATTCACCACAGAGTTGTCGTGGTGAGACTCCAAAGTGTATTCGCAGGCACTGCATGCACTGGCAGGGGCACAACATCAAACTGCTTTGGATCTATGTCAAATGTCTTTAGATCTATCTGAAATCTTCTACGGGCTAAACCCAAATGTCTATGGGCTAAACCCAACTATCTATTGTGTATTTACAGGCACGGGAGCTGGTGCGAGCATAAATGCAGGCACTGGCAGGGGCACAGTGTCAAATGTCTTTAGATCTATCTGAAATCTCCTACGGGCTTAACCCAAATGTCTACGGGCTAAACCCAAGCATCTATTGTGTATTTACATGCACGGGAGCTGGTGCGAGCATAAATGCAGGGACTGGCAGGGGCACTATCTGAAATCTCCTACGGGCTTAACTCAAATGTCTACGGGCTAAACCCAACTATCTATTGTGTATTTACAGGCACGGGAGCTGGTGCGAGCATAAATGCAGGCAGTGGCAGGGGCACAGTGTCAAATGTCTTTAAATCTATCTGAAATCTCCTACGGGCTTAACCCAAATGTCTACGGGCTAAACCCAACTATCTATTGTGTATTTACAGGCACTGGAGATGGTGCGAGCATAAATGCAGGCACTGGCAGGGGCACAGTGTCAAATGTCTTTAGATCTATCTGAAGTGTTCGATGGGCAAAACCCAAGTGACTACGGGCTGAACCCAAGCATCTATTGTGTATTCACAGGCACAGGAGCTGGCGAGGTCCTAAATGTGGGCACTGGTAGGGGCATAGGGTCTAACGACCTGAGATCTAATTGTAATGTCCTGCAGTGCACTGAATTCAATGATTGCGTTATCTCCATCATGCTCTGCAGATTACCCATACACTATTGACCATGGAGATTCTCCTACGGGCTAAAGGCTCTAGTCCTATATACTATGGCGCCTAGAGTCTGTCCGTGTGTTTGTGTGTTTGTCTGTCAGCACCATAACTCTAGACACAGTTGTCGGTTCGCGATGATCTATAGCTTAAACTGACCGTCAGAACACGTAGTTGTGCATCTTTACTTTTAGACGTTTGGGCGACGACTAAATTCCACAATATTTCACAAATATCGACTGCGCCAGTACATTCTGAGCACAGAAGGCACCACACTCTGTGACTGACGTTTGATTTCGCACCAACAGCCCTATACAGTGTCACCACTCATGACAGAGTTATCGTTGTGAGACTCCAAAGTTTATTCGAAGGCACTGCATGCACTGGCGCACAGGAGGCACCACACACTGTGATTGACGTTTGATTTCGCGTCAAGACACAAAAGCATCATACTGTGTCACCATTCATGACAGAGTTGTTGTTGTAAGATCGCATAGTGTATTCGCAGGCACTGCATGCACTGGCAGGGGCACAGCATCACTGCTTTGGGTCTATGTCAAATGTCTTTAGATCTATCTGAATCTCCTACGGGCTAAACCCAAGCATCTATTGTGTATTTACAGGCAATGGAGCTGGCGCGAGCCTAAATGTAGGCACTGGCAGGGGCACAGTGTCAAATGGCTTGAGATCTATCAGAAATGTCCTATCGGCTAAACCCAAATGTCTACAGGCTAAGCGCAAGTGTCTATTGTGTATTTGCAGGCACAGGATGTGATTCTAAACATGGGCACTGGCAGGGGCACAGGATCGAATGGCTTGAGACCTATCTGAAATGTCCTACAGGCTAGACCCAAGTGACTACGGGTTAAACCCAAGTGTCTTTTGTATATTGACAGACAACTGAGCTGGTGCGATCCTAAATGCAGGCACTGGCAGGGGCACAGTGTCAAATGACCTGAGATCTACCTGTAATGCCCTGCGGTGTGCTGAAGTCGATGATTGTCATATCTCCTTCATGCTCTCCAGATTATCCATGGGCTATTTACCATAGAGATTCTCCTACGAGCTAAAGGCACTAGTCCTATATACTAAGCGGCAAAGGTGTGTCCGTGTGTCTGTGTGTCTGTTCGAGCCATAACTCTAGCTACAGTTGATGGATCACGATGATCTATAGCTTAAACTGACCGTCGTAACATGTAGTTTTGCACCTCCTATTTTAGAACTTTGACAGATGACTAAATTCCACAATATTTCGCAAATATCGGCTGCGCCAGTGCATTCTGAGCACAGAAGGCCACCGCACACTGCGATTGACGTTTGATTTCGCACCAAAAGCACTTTACAGTGTCACCATTCGCTATAGAGTTGTCGTTGTGAGACTCCAAAGTGTATTCGCAGGCACTGCATGCACTGGCAGGAGCACAGCATCAAACTATTCTGGATCTATGTCAAATGTCTTTAGATCTATCTGAATTCTCCTACGGGCAAATCCAAATGTCGATGGGCTAACTTGAGATCTATCTGAAATGTCCTACGAGCTAAACCCAAGTGTCTATTGTGTATTTACAGGCATGAGAGATGGTGCGATCGTAAACGTAGGCACTGGCAGGGGCACACGGTTGAATGACTTGAGATCTATCTGAAATGTCCTACGGGCTAAACCCAATTGTCTACGGGCTAAACCCAAGCATGTAATGTGTATTTACTCTTAGATGGTGCGATCGTAAACGTAGGCACTAGCAGGGGCACACGGTTGAATGACTTGAGATCTCACTGTACTGTCCTGCAGTGCACTGAATTCGATGATTGAATTATCTCCTTCATGCTGTGCAGATTACCCATGGGCTATTGACCATAGAGATTCTCCTACGGGCTAAAGGCTCTAGTCCTCTCTACTAATCTCCGAATCTCTGTTTGTCTGTCTGTTACCACGATAACTCTCGACAGCGGCGACGGATCCCGGACATCTATATACGAAAAGAACCGCCTTCCGCCGGGCACCGTCTGGCCGAAGTTTGGTCTTGGGCCGCCGCCTAAATTCGGTCGAAATTCCGAAAATATCGTTTTTTGGCACATTTTCGGCGCTACCTGCCGACTGCGGCGGCGGATCGCGACGAGCCGTGCATCAACGAAACCGCCGTTCGACGCTGCACCATCTGGCCCAAGTTTCGTCTTCGGCCGCCGCCTAAATCGTGCGAAATTGGCGATATTCGGGCGAATTTCGGCCATTTTCGGAATAACATTCTTCGCAACAACTATTACGATTGTGCCATAGTAGAGCTTGCTTCGCTGTGAGACCCAACTTGCGCTCAAAGCGCTCCATTTGCTTTACACACTGTCAAAGCACCGTCGTAGACGTTCGGAAGGGCTTTTGCGGTTCGCTGTGAGACCCAACAAGATAACAATATGCTTTACACACTGTCAAAGCACCGTCAACACGGGGTTTCGTTTGCTGACCAAGAACGGTGCAACGGCGCACGAGTCACGGGCACAGGCGAAGCGCAAAACGTCGGTTTGTCTTCTGATCAAGAACGGCGCACGGGTCACGGCCACACGCGAAGCGCAAAACGTCGCTTTGTCAGGTGCCACTGTCACGGGCGGTCTTGAAGCTGCAGCGCGTGAGCTGCGCGACATCGGTCTCTGAAGCTGCAGCACGTCAGCTGCGCGACATCGGTCTCTGAAGCTGCAGCACGTCAGCTGCGCGACATCGGTCTCTGAAGCTGCAGCGCGTCAGCTGCGCGTCATCGGTCTCTGAAGCTGCAACGTGCTATCGACGGGCTATAGACCCTAGTACTATACTATACTAGAATTCGAAATTTTTCACTCATACTATACTATACTATACTAGAATTCAATCCATACTGGAATGGTATTACAGTATAGATTTTATCGATTTCCGCTGCGAATTTCGGCAGTGCGCTGCTGTATTCTGACCAATTTGTTTAAGTTTTCAGTTAAATTGCATAAAACTTTGCAAATAGAGCAGATATACAACCATTGCAGCCTTAAGTGGACAATTGAGGACAATATGCAAAGCTCGCATTTTGGACATGATTTTGACATTTTTCAGTGGCTTCTATACTGGAATTCTATACTAGTACTATACTACAATTCATGAACTGCCTCCTATACTGTACTATACTATACTACAATTCACAGGAAATGGTAATACTATACTATACTATACTAGAATTGAAAATCTCTCTTCCATACTATACTATACTATACTAGAATTAAAATGAATTCCAGTATGACACCCTGGTGGTAGGGAGTACCATGGAGCGGATTGTTATTTCAACCTCACTCTAGGAGGGGGAACTATTGGAGAGCACGGGATTATTAAACGAAGATTGATTATTAGTGCAATTACGTTGGCATAATCATTGAGCTTTAACAAAACTCGCAGGCAATCTGTAAGACCCAAACCGACCCCTTGAACAACTGGGCGCAGTGCTGCTGCTGTTGGTTGTCGACGTCTCTGTCCCTGGTGGAGAACTGCATGCCGTCAAGATTGAACACTCCGCCACTGATGTCAGACGTCATGCTGTCTCCCGCCGTCGACACAGAGGCGTTGTAGCCGCCGACACTCAAATGGTAGCCTGACGAATCGCCGCCAACCTGTAATGCGAACAATTAGTATGTGGCAGATGTAGCACTGCGTGAACTGCCGCATGTTTGAGTCAAAAGGATCTTGAAACGTTCCTCCACCATACTGAGACCCCTCTACCTCAATCCTCCTCCAGCCCGTGGGGGGGGGGGGGGGGGGGGGGGGGGAGTAGGAGAGTTGAGGCTTTGTGGTGGGGTGAGAACATCCTCCCAACTGAAATCGCTGCGGTGGGTTAGGAGGCCGTTGTAGTTAATGTTGGAAAGATGACGCAAGAGATTGAGAGGCGTGGACTGCATCCATACACCCCGCCCCCCCCCCCCCCCCACAGCGCCCCATTGCACTCCAGTGAGCACACCTGACGAACCCTACCCGCAACCGACTAGTACGTTTATAGATTATATCTTATAGGACCAAATATGCGTTTCATCACCGCGAACTCGTCGTAGTGAGCGGTGCCACTCCGTCCATCGCAGTCTTCCAATCGAATCCTCAGTTGTGCAGGCCTGCCAAGTCGAGTGAGTTGCGTTGCCTCGTGTATCTGTCGAAGTCCGGCCCAGAAGGAGCCCTTGTAGTTGCCGAAGAACTCCTCGAAGTCGACGAGGTCGCGGTCGAAGCTCACCTCTGCTGCGTCGCTTGGGTCGCGTCTGAATAGAGGTGGCTACCACCATGTAATACGTCAAAATGCCCAAGTTGCAGCAGACTTACACGACAATGAATTCAGAATGACGCGATTTGCTTTACGCACTTTGCGTGTCAACACTGGACAGGTTTGTCACTTTCATTCAACTTACACTATCAGGTGACTGCCTAGCCAGAATTCAATTGCGTAATTTCAGGGCACCTTAGGATGGGCATCCAAGTCACCATTTCCTCAGCGACGACGCAAGCCACCTGAATCAAAGGTCGCTCCATGAGTAGATCGGTTGATTTGTGCCGTTCAACATTTATGCAAACCTACCACAAATATGCCGACGCCCAGCAGCTTCATGTTGTGTCTTCTGATTTCGGTCTGGTAGAATATTGATGCGCCCCAAGTGTATCTCAGAGTGTTGGTTCGATTTGACTTCAGGTAAATGAAGTGAGAGAGTCGACCTTCTAACGATTCTTCGACTGTTTCAAAGCAAACTTTGTGAGAGCTTCTAATCGCGGGGTGCGCCGATGCAGCTCAGTTATTCGCGCGCTCGTTTAGTGATAGCGGCGAAAAGCCGCCTATCTCCGCGAGAAGGAGCGCCTTTGGAGCGACCTCATAACATGTCACAGCAACAGTACAGCTCGAATAGAGCGTCCCAAAACGCCGCTTTCACCTTCGTGTGACCTTCTCTTGTCGAAAGCTGTACTTGGTGGCTGCTTGTGAGTGAAAGGGCACCAGCGTTTCATACAATACCACAATGCATTGTTGTATAGTTGTATAGTATGTTATAGTATAGCATACTATACTATACAACAATTCCTTGGGCATTTGTTTCGCCGGGCCTCAGCCGGGCGAACCCCTACGAGAGCTTATCGTCCGTGCGTCTGTGCGTCCGTGCGTCCGTGCGTTACGCTCTCATATCTCGGCGTCGGTAAGTTGTAGGAAGGCGATCTTGGGCTTTATGGATAGCTCTCGACTCACTGGTAATGTCGCTAAGAGACTTCGAAATTCAAAAGTTTGAATTTCGCGCGCTACAGTAACCCGAAGGTCTAAAAGGAAAACGGCTCTAACTCGCTCGTCTTACGTCGTAGAGCGGCGTGCGATAGCTCAACTGAAAGGTCTCGACGTGCTCTTTCGTTTGGCATTACAAATTTTCTTAATTACGCAAACACGCAACACGAAAAGCGACATTCTCGCGTTTTTAACGCAAAAATCGCTCTAACTCGCTCAGCGTGCGTCGTACGGAGACGATCTTGGGTTGGTTGGATAGCTCTCGACTCACTGATCATTTGTTCTTCCATTGGTCGAAACTCAAAAGTTTGAATTTCGGAAGCTACAGTAACCCAAAGGTTTAAAGCGCAAAACTTATCTAACTCGCTCGTCTTCCGTCATAGAGAGAAGATCTTGAGTTCGTTGAATAGGTTTCGGCACACTGATAATTCCGTTAAGAGATGTCGAAATTCAAAAGTTTGAATTGCGCGCGCTACAGTAACCCGAAGGTCCAAAACGCAAAACGGCTCTAACACGCTCGTCTTACGTCGTAGAGCGACGTGCGATAGGTCAACTAAAAGGTCTCGACGTGGTCTTTCACTTGGTGTAAAAATTTTGTTAATTACGCAAACACGCACCACGAAAAGCGACATTCTTGCGTTTTTAGCATAGAAATCGCTCTAACTCGCTCAGCGTGCGTCGTAGAGAGACGGTCTTGAGTTGCTGGATAGCTCTTGACTCACTGATCATTTGTTCTTCTATTTGTCGAAACTCATAAGTTTGAATATCGCGATCTACAGTAATCCAAAGGTTCAAACAGCAAATCGGCCCTAACTCGCTCGTCTTACGTTGTAGAGCGGCATTCGTTCGACCGTTTGAAAGCTTACGTTGAGGCAGTTGTTGAACACTCATTCCTAAAGACATACTTATGTTTTTTTTAAACCCTTGTCTTACGAACAACTTTGTCTGCTAAAAAAATTAATCCCGGGCGATTCCAATGTTGCCTTGCAACAACCGCTCAGAAATGCGTGCGTCTTGCTCAAAAAATAATCCCGGGCGATCCCAATGTTGCCCTGCAAGAACCCCTCAGAAAGGAGTGTGTCAGAAGTAGCGCATGAATAGTGGACTCTGGGCGGGCGCGCTTCATATCGGAAAGGCTTCGAAGTACTTTACAAAAGTATCCACTCTTTTACTCTTCCACTTTAAAACACTCACAAACCACTCTGTATTAATAAAACAACTCAACTTTTTTAAAACAGCTTGTTGTACAATACTATACTATACAACAATTGATATCAGGTCAGCCATACTATAACATACTATACAACAATTTAATCCTATACAACAATGCATTGTTGTATAACAATGGAGGTATTGTATGCAGTAATTTAACACACGAGAGGCCTCCAAAACTCATGCCCGTGACACGACGAGCACAAATCATGCTCCGTTAATCTACTTCAGCAAAAGTTTGATATTGATTCAGCACTGTTCGACACCATTGTGCCTCCTGTTGATACTGATATCTTACCCATATGTGAAATTATTTGGCTGTTTTCTGTTTTACCATACAACAATTCGTATTGTTGTACAATACAACAATTGAAAATTTTGATGCCATACTATACTATACTATACAACAATTATTATCTGAGATTTATACAATACTATACTATACAACAATGCAAAATTCTCGGCCAATACTATACTATACTATACAACAATTAAAATGAATTGTTGTATGAAACGCTGAAGGGCACTGGGTTAAGCCGCTCAGACGGGCCGCTGGCGCCATTAACGCTTTGTGCACGAAGTTTTGATAAGAACGGAACCGCATACGTCTCTTGCACTTTCGAAAGAATGCGTTGCAACTGGGCTGGAAGCCTTTCGCTGACCGGCTAAGCCGCTGCCAAGTTTGATGGTCAAAGTAGACCTGCACGAGAACTTGGAGTCAGGGTGTCATACTGGAATTCAATTTAATTCTAGTATAGTATAGTATAGTATGAACGACCGATTCTCAATTCTAGTATAGTATAGTACTAGCCGTTCCTTCCTGTTGCAGAAGAATTTCTGAGATTTGAATAGCATGAAATGTAGTCGTCAATGGCCGTAATGTCCTGTTGCATGATCTGTCCTGTTCAAGGTCTGGCCGTTGCAAGGTCTGTCCTGTTGTGAGCCAACGGCGCTGGTCGCCTCGCACGGGCGCCGCAACGTCCGTCCTGCTCATTGTGAAGGTCTGACCTGTTGCAAGATTTGTCCTGTTGAAGGGTCTGTCCTAGTGCATGGTATGTATATCCTGTTGCAAGATGGCCCTGTTGCAAGGTCTGTCCTGTTGCAAAATCTGTCCTGTTGCAAGGTCTGTTCTGTCGAAAGATCTGTCCTGTTGAAAGATCTATCTGTTGCAAGATTTGTCCTGTTGCAAGATCTGTCCTATTGCAAGATTTGTCCTGTTGCAACATTTGTCCTGTTGCAAAATCTGTCCTGTTGCAAGATTTGTCCTGTTGCAAGATTCGTCCTGTTGCAAAATCTGTCCTGTTGCAAAATCTGTCGTCTTGCAAGGTCTGTCCTGTTGCAAGGTCTGTCCTGTTGCAAGATGTCCTGTTGCAAAATCTGTCCTGTTGCAAAATCTGTCCTGTTGCAAGGTCTGTTCTGTCGAAAGATCTGTCCTGTTGAAAGATCTATCTGTTGCAAGATTTGTCCTGTTGCAAAACCTGTCCTGTTGCAAGATTTGTCCTGTTGCAACATTTGTCCTGTTGCAAAATCTGTCCTGTTGCAAGATTTGTCCTGTTGCAAGATTCGTCCTGTTGCAAAATCTGTCCTGTTGCAAAATCTGTCGTCTTGCAAGGTCTGTCCTGTTGCAAGGTCTGTCCTGTTGCAAGATGTCCTGTTGCAAAATCTGTCCTGTTGCAGAAGGTCTGTCCTGTTGCGAGCCAATGGCGCTGGTCTCCTCGCGCGACCATCCTGTTGCAACGTCTGTACTGTTGCAACATTTGTCCTGTTGCAGAAAGTGTCCTGTTGCAAGCCAACAGCACGGACTGCCTCGCGAACGCGCCGTACAAAGCGCCGCGCAAAACAAAAGATAGAAAGCGGGCAGATTTTCCGGTTGCAAGATCTGTCCTGTTGCAAGATTTGTCCTGTTGCAAAATCTGTCCTGTTGCAGAAGGTCTGTCCTGTTGCGAGCCAACGGCGCTGGTCGCCTCGCCCGACGATCCTGTTGCAACGTCTGTACTGTTGCAACATTTGTCCTGTTGCAGAAAGTCTGTCCTGTTGCAAGCCAACATCACGGACTGCCTCGCGAACGCGCCGTACAAAGCGGCGCGCAAAAGAAATGCTAGAGAGCGGGCCGATTGTCCTGTTGCAAGATCTGTCCTGTTGCAAGCGAAATAGTCGCTGAAGCGGCTAGAATTGCCTGCGCGAGCATTGTCGTACTATTCGGCTCTGTTGCAATTGCGCATTGCTAGCCTCTCTGTTGTACCGCGCACTGCCGCACCGTTCGCCTTTGCAAGACTCTGCTACAGTGCATTGCCGTACTGTTCAGGCAGTGCCTGCGTTGAACGCAGGCAGCAACAGGCGGCGCTGGCCGCGCAGCGATTGATTGCCGCCGCTGGCGTCCCGCTGGCGTCTAGGCGCGCGCGTGCTGAAGCTTCGCGTGGCGAAGTGCTAGGAAGGCGAGCGCATGCTGAAGCGTCGCGTGGCGAAGTGCTAGGGAGGCAAGCGTACTCGGACAGACAGACGGACAAAACACCTAGCTGGCATAGTAATGTAGATAGTATTGCCGTTCCTTGTGAATTGTAGTATAGTATAGTACAGTATAGGCAACCGTTCATGAATTGTAGTATAGTACTAGAATAGAATTCCAGTATAAAAGTCACACAAAAATTTAAATTTGTGCCCAAATGCCAGCTTCAATGTCCTAACGTGTTCACTTAAAGGCACATTGGCTCTGTATCTTAGCCATTTACAACAGTTTCATGCAAGTTTACTGATAACTTGAGCAATTTTGGTCAGAATACATCGGCCCACAGCCGAAATTCGCAGCGGAAAGCGCTAAAATCTATACTGTAATACCATTCCAGTATGGGTTTAATTCTAGTATAGTATAGTATAGTATGAGTCAAAATTTTCGATTTCTAGTATAGTATAGTATAGTACTGGAATACCAAAACGAATTGTAGTATAGTATAGTATGGTTATACTGTACTATACTGTACTATAATACTGGAATTATTATAGTATAGTATGACACCCTGCTTGGAGTTGACAGTCTGTTGATTACCTTGCAATATTCTGCAGTCAGGTGCAGAAGGGACTTCAGCTGAATACTACGAGAATTCAGCCGCTATTTATGTACTGTATCTCAGTACTGAAAGCGCTGTCCGTGCGTTCTATGGATGTGAGAAGGCTCCTTAGTTAGGCAAGTACCACACTAATGTCAACGAAATGCAAAGTCATAAAATGATATTGGGCAATACAAGTGATGCAAATCACTATTCCACCGCCTGTTTGTACCAAGTCAAAGTTTGAGCAACGCATCTGCAGCTCACTAGCATAGCACAAGACTACGTTACAAAATAGGCCTATGTATGTAGGTAGGTAGGTAGCTCTCTTGAACGGGACATCGACGATTTCGAACTATCTGCTATCACTAAGACAACGCATTTACACTACGACTGTGGCGTACTCAGAAATTGGTCCAGGCAGCTTCTCCTCTAGCGTTTCCCACTGCCCCGCCTCCTCATCCCCCATCTCGATGGAGTCGACGGGCTCGCGGCCATTGTACCCTCCCAGGGCGTAGAGCCTACCCTCGAACTCGGCCAGGCCGAAGTCATTTCTTCCAACCGTCATGGAGGGGAAGGGCAGCCAGCGATCGTTGGACACCTCGTAGCGCTCTCAGCTGCTGTGATCCCTGTATCCTCCGCAGACGACGATGCAGAGCTGGCCTCCCACCGTCACGACCGCCGCCGCCCCCTTCTCCCTCCCTGCTCTCATTCTGTCCATCTCTATCCACCCAGCCCCATTTTCCACGTCGTAGCGTTATATTCTGTCGTTAGACTATTATACACGCCCACGAAGAATATCATCTGTCGGTTTATGTCCACTACAAAGCTCGATTTTCTAGCAAAGCGTTATTTCGTGGATGTGACCCTTCACGTGAAGCCTGCCAAGCTTAATGGTGTTTGAATTAAAAAGTTTGAATTTCGGAAGCTACAGTAACCCAAAGGTTTAAAGCGCAAAACTTATCTAACTCGCTCGTCTTCCGTCATAGAGAGAAGATCTTGAGTTCGTTGAATAGGTTTCGGCACACTGATAATTCCGTTAAGAGATGTCGAAATTCAAAAGTTTGAATTGCGCGCGCTACAGTAACCCGAAGGTCCAAAACGCAAAACGGCTCTAACACGCTCGTCTTACGTCGTAGAGCGACGTGCGATAGGTCAACTAAAAGGTCTCGACGTGGTCTTTCACTTGGTGTAAAAATTTTGTTAATTACGCAAACACGCACCACGAAAAGCGACATTCTTGCGTTTTTAGCATAGAAATCGCTCTAACTCGCTCAGCGTGCGTCGTAGAGAGACGGTCTTGAGTTGCTGGATAGCTCTTGACTCACTGATCATTTGTTCTTCTATTTGTCGAAACTCATAAGTTTGAATATCGCGATCTACAGTAATCCAAAGGTTCAAACAGCAAATCGGCCCTAACTCGCTCGTCTTACGTTGTAGAGCGGCATTCGTTCGACCGTTTGAAAGCTTACGTTGAGGCAGTTGTTGAACACTCATTCCTAAAGACATACTTATGTTTTTTTTAAACCCTTGTCTTACGAACAACTTTGTCTGCTAAAAAAATTAATCCCGGGCGATTCCAATGTTGCCTTGCAACAACCGCTCAGAAATGCGTGCGTCTTGCTCAAAAAATAATCCCGGGCGATCCCAATGTTGCCCTGCAAGAACCCCTCAGAAAGGAGTGTGTCAGAAGTAGCGCATGAATAGTGGACTCTGGGCGGGCGCGCTTCATATCGGAAAGGCTTCGAAATACTTTACAAAAGTATCCACTCTTTTACTCTTCCACTTTAAAACACTCACAAACCACTCTGTATTAATAAAACAACTCAACTTTTTTAAAACAGCTTGTTGTACAATACTATACTATACAACAATTGATATCAGGTCAGCCATACTATAACATACTATACAACAATTTAATCCTATACAACAATGCATTGTTGTATAACAATGGAGGTATTGTATGCAGTAATTTAACACACGAGAGGCCTCCAAAACTCATGCCCGTGACACGACGAGCACAAATCATGCTCCGTTAATCTACTTCAGCAAAAGTTTGATATTGATTCAGCACTGTTCGACACCATTGTGCCTCCTGTTGATACTGATATCTTACCCATATGTGAAATTATTTGGCTGTTTTCTGTTTTACCATACAACAATTCGTATTGTTGTACAATACAACAATTGAAAATTTTGATGCCATACTATACTATACTATACAACAATTATTATCTGAGATTTATACAATACTATACTATACAACAATGCAAAATTCTCGGCCAATACTATACTATACTATACAACAATTAAAATGAATTGTTGTATGAAACGCTGAAGGGCACTGGGTTAAGCCGCTCAGACGGGCCGCTGGCGCCATTAACGCTTTGTGCACGAAGTTTTGATAAGAACGGAACCGCATACGTCTCTTGCACTTTCGAAAGAATGCGTTGCAACTGGGCTGGAAGCCTTTCGCTGACCGGCTAAGCCGCTGCCAAGTTTGATGGTCAAAGTAGACCTGCACGAGAACTTGGAGTTGACAGTCTGTTGATTACCTTGCAATATTCTGCAGTCAGGTGCAGAAGGGACTTCAGCTGAATACTACG
The DNA here is from genome assembly GCA_030248115.1 of Linhomoeus sp. GSCO2_2. NCBI lineage: Eukaryota > Metazoa > Nematoda > Chromadorea > Monhysterida > Linhomoeidae > Linhomoeus > Linhomoeus sp. GSCO2_2. Next base: position 21,891 of record JASAMZ010004860.1, on the reverse strand, counting down.
AGAATTCAGCCGCTATTTATGTACTGTATCTCAGTACTGAAAGCGCTGTCCGTGCGTTCTATGGATGTGAGAAGGCTCCTTAGTTAGGCAAGTACCACACTAATGTCAACGAAATGCAAAGTCATAAAATGATATTGGGCAATACAAGTGATGCAAATCACTATTCCACCGCCTGTTTGTACCAAGTCAAAGTTTGAGCAACGCATCTGCAGCTCACTAGCATAGCACAAGACTACGTTACAAAATAGGCCTATGTATGTAGGTAGGTAGGTAGCTCTCTTGAACGGGACATCGACGATTTCGAACTATCTGCTATCACTAAGACAACGCATTTACACTACGACTGTGGCGTACTCAGAAATTGGTCCAGGCAGCTTCTCCTCCAGCGTTTCCCACTGCCCCGCCTCCTCATCCCCCATCTCGATGGAGTCGACGGGCTCGCGGCCATTGTACCCTCCCAGGGCGTAGAGCCTACCCTCGAACTCGGCCAGGCCGAAGTCATTTCTTCCAACCGTCATGGAGGGGAAGGGCAGCCAGCGATCGTTGGACACCTCGTAGCGCTCTCAGCTGCTGTGATCCCTGTATCCTCCGCAGACGACGATGCAGAGCTGGCCTCCCACCGTCACGACCGCCGCCGCCCCCTTCTCCCTCCCTGCTCTCATTCTGTCCATCTCTATCCACCCAGCCCCATTTTCCACGTCGTAGCGTTATATTCTGTCGTTAGACTATTATACACGCCCACGAAGAATATCATCTGTCGGTTTATGTCCACTACAAAGCTCGATTTTCTAGCAAAGCGTTATTTCGTGGATGTGACCCTTCACGTGAAGCCTGCCAAGCTTAATGGTGTTGACTTTAAGGTGTTGCAGCGGCTAAGATGGCAAACGCTATCCAGAAACCAGTTATCGTCGGGTGAGCCCGACGGTCGTCACCATTCACTGCCAATAGCATGCTTTCAACAGAAACCTCGGTGTTACTCTAGAAAAGACTCCAACAGTCCAGGCGACTTGATATCAGCTATTCTTACCTTAGTTCCACTAAGTCAGGCAAATCCACAGAATGAAGATGGCACTGGCGGCAGTAGCTCTTCTCGCGTTCTTCGGTTCGTCAACTGTTGCGACCTTCGCGAGTGGGGACGCTCCTTCTCCTCAACTGCCGCGGGACTGTCGTGGATGGCTTGATCGGAGCTCCACTGACAATCTGTCTGGAAGAGACGGCACGCGTGAAATTGAATTGAATGGCAGGCGGTTGACAGTCAACTGTGACATGTCCTCCTTCGGTGGTGGCTGGACTACCATTCTGAGGTTAGGTCTCTTATCTTACACAGGCCTTACAAACAGAATGCCACATTCGTCAGTGTGCAGCAGCAGCGGATCCAGGGGGGGGGGGGGGGGGGGGGGGTTGTGCCCCCCCATTGGGCCAAACCGCACAAAAAATTTTGTGCGGTTGCACGTTCAGAGCAAATAATTTTCTGCCTGCGGCGCTTTTTTCGCCCGGCCTCAGCCGGGCGAACCCCTACGAGAGCTTTTCGTGCGTGCGTCCGTCCGTTCGTTCGTTCGTCACGCTGTCAGATCTCGGCGTCGGTAAGTTGTAGGAAGGAGATCTTGGGCTCTACGGAAAGGTCTTGACTCACTGATCATTCAGCTATGAGACTTCGAAATTCAAAACTTTGAATTTCGCGAGTTACAGTAACCCGAAGGTCAAAACGGAAAACGGCTGTAACTCGCTCGTCTTACGTCGTAGAGCGGCGCGCGACAGGTCAACTAAAACGTCTCGACGTGCTCTTTCGTTTGGCATTAAAAGTTTTCTTAATTACGCAAACACGCAACACGAAAAGCGACATTCTCGCGTTTTTAACGCAAATCGCTCTAACTCGCTCAGCGTGCGTCGTACGGAGACGATCTTGGGTTGGTTGGATAGCTCTCGACTCACTGATCATTTGTTCTTCTATTGGTCGAAACTCAAAAGTTTGAATTTCGGGAGCTACAGTAACCCAAAGATATAAAACGCGAAACTTATCTAACTCGCTCGTCTTCCGTCATAGAGAGACGATCTTGAGTTCGTTGAATAGGTTTCGGCACACTGATAATTCCGTTAAGAGAACTCGAAATTCAAAAGTTTGAATTGCGCGCGCTACAGTAACCTGACGGTCCAAAACGCAAAACGGCGCTAACACGCTCGTCTTACGTCGTAGAGCGGCGTGCTATAGGTCAACTAAAAGGTCTCGACGTGCTCTTTCACTTGGCGTAAAGATTTGTTAATTACGCAAACACGCACCACAAAAAGCGACATTCTCGCGTTTTTGGCATAGAAATCGCTCTAACTCGCTCAGCGTGCGTCGTAGAGAGACGATCTTGAGTTGCTGGATAGCTCTTGACTCACTGATCATTTGTTGTTCTATTGGTCGAAACTCAAAAGTTTGAATATCGCGAGCTAGAGTAACCCAAAAGTTCCAAACGCAAAACTTCTGTAACTCGCTCGTCTTCCGTCCTAGAGAGACGATCTTGAGTTTGTTGAATAGGTTTCGGCACACTGATCATTCCGTTAAGAGAAGTCGAGATTCGACAGTTTGAATTTCGCGAGCTACAGTAACTCAAGGGTTCGAACAGCAAATCGGCCCTAACTCGCTCGACTTACGTTGTAGAGCGGCATTCGTTCGACCGTTTAAAAGCTTACGTTGATTCAGTTGTTGAACGGTCATTCCTAAAGAAATTCTTTTGTTTTTTTAAACCCTTGTCTTACGAACGACTTTGTTTGCTAAAAAAATTAATCCCGGGCGATCCCAATGTTGCCCTGCAACAACCGCTCAGAAATGCGTGTGTCTTGCTCAAAAAAATAATCCCGGGCGATTCCAATGTTGCCCTGCAAGAACCCCTCAGAAAGGAGCGTGTCAGAAGTAGCGCATGAATAGTGGACACCGGGCGGGCGCGCGTCATATCGGAAAGGCTTCGAAATACTTTACAAAAGTATCCACTCTTTTACTCTTCCACTTTAAAACACTCACAAACCACTCTGTATTAATAAAACAACTAAACTTTTTTAAAACAGCTTGTTTGAGGCAATTTTGTAACAGAAAACGCCAAAATCCACAATAATTTTCGCCTGCCGCGCTAATTTTAATGTACTTTTTTATAGCATCTTGGTCCCCCCGGTTGCCAAAAAAATTTCGCCCCCCCCCCTTTCCAAAGTCCTGGATCCGCCACTGGTGTGCAGTGTCAGTGTGAGGTCAGTGTGCCAGTGTCAGGTTTCATACCTGCTTCCTAAAGAGAACATTTTGAAGGCGAAATCCCGAAGGCGCGCACGTGGACTTCAAGAGAACCTTCGAGGAGTACAAAATGGGGTTTGGGGAAGCTGAGACGTCGTTCTGGTTGGGACTGGACATTATCCATCGCTTGACGACCTCTGACAGTGACAATACGATGACAACGGAACTATTGGTGACGCTGAGGGGCTGCGGTGGCAGCACTCAAGTTCTGGCATACTATCGTCTCGTCATTTCACTGTGAGAGCTGATCATAGTTTCGATTGGGGCGGGGGGGGGGGGGGGGGGGGTGGGGTGAGGGGGGGGGTTACTCCCCCCCTACCAACGGCCAACAAGACCGAGATTCTTTTTAAGCCCCCCCCCCCCCGCGCCGAGATTCCAGCTACCCCCCCCCCTAAAAATCACGAAATTTCCCACAAATCGACCTACAATTGGCAAAAATTTTCGCCTGCGGCGCTATTTTTGAGCAATTCTAAGTCATTTTGGTACAATTTGCTTTAAAATTGAGTAAAAATATGCGTTTTTGGCGACTTTATGGTAATTTTTAGGCTTTTTGGCAATTTTTGGAGAGCTTCAAGAACAGGATTATTGTTTTTGTTACCCCCTTCCACCCCAAATCTCGGTTGAACCCCCCCCCCCCCCCCTAGCCTCGCGACCAATCGCAACTATGGAGCTGATTCTGAATTTCTGATTACTCCTACGATACGATGCACATCTTGTTCGTGACAGGCAATAGGTACGACTGTAAGTTCTATTGTGCCCAAAAAGTTTTTACCACTGGTTTGCCGAGTTATTGTGGTTCTGCTTTGTAATGGCCACTGCATGGCATGTTGTCAACTTAGAGGTAAGTACGTATGACAGCGAATGAATTCTGAGAAATTGGGCAACTGGAACAGTTACAGTATGCATAGTGCATACCAGGCATGGAGACAGTACCTGGGTTCTCAGCTGATGTTAATAATCGGCCGGCCCATATTTCAACAGACGTTGCGAACACTATAGACAAATTGTCGGTCACCACCTCCACCACGAGACTGATAGCAAATGTTGCAGAATCAGGAAGGGCTGTCGCGAACGAAAGTTGAAACACTTCGACAATGATTTGCTATCAATCATTATCACACTACGACCGTGGCGAAATTTGCCATTTCGGGAGGCATTTTCTCTCTCAGCGTCTGCCAGCGCCCAACAGCCGCATCCCACATCTCGATGGAGTCAAGATAGTGGAAGTCGTTGTCATAGTAGTATCCTCCCAGGGCGTAGAGTCTGCCCTCGAACTCGGCCAGGCCGAAGTGGATCCTACTCTCTCCCATGGAGGGGAAGGGCAGCCAGCGGTCACTGGACACCTCGTAGCGCTCGCAGCTGCTGTGGTAGTTGGCATTGTATCCTCCGCAGAAGACGATGGAGGGCTGGCCTTCTACCGTCACGGCCGCCGCTGCTCCTCCGTACTTCCCTCCCCTCATTCTGTCCATCTCCACCCAGCCACCCACATTCTCGACGTCGTAGCGTAAGGTTCTGTCGCTGTATCCAATGCCCTCAGCATTACCTCCAATGACGTAGAGGTTGGGGTGGATGAAGACGGCGCTGGCATAGGCCACTCCAAAGGGCATGTCGTGTGGCAGTGTCTGCCAGCCTGCCAGGGGCCCTCGGCAGAAGACAGCGACTCGCAGCTGGACAGATAACTGTCATTCAGGCCTCCACAGACAAAGAAACGGCCGTCTAAATGCCAAAGTAACCACATGAATCAGTAAGACAATCGTTTTAAAAGGCGTGCTATGCAACAATACGTGAGGTAATTATGACTGCAGTCAGAAGGCAGAAACACACCTGACGAAGGAAAGGATTAGTTACCACCCACCTTCCCCCAGTTACATTCTTATGAACATGGCTAACATAAGTACTGTGCCTGCGAGTACCTTACCTACACTGTAAGTACATACTCGGACAGATACAGTAGGTGTGACGTTTAGCGGTTGCATATTGTACCTCCCACTGCACAGGCTGCATCTTCCCTGCCCACTGCCACCCGTGCGCCACTCAAAATGTGCCTCTGCCCAACGCTCTCTCTTTATGTTCGGGCGCCATCGTTCTCACGGGCGGATACCCTCAAAGAGGCGATGTGGTGGCCTTTTACCCTCGGACCGGAGAGGTGGCCAGGCGCTTGGAGACACTGATTAGGGGGAGACGCGATCACGCGGCGGGCCGACTGGCCGACGGGACGCTGGTCGTCGTTGGTGGGCAGTGCAACAATCGAAGTGATATCTACTGCAATTCCACGGAGCTGCTGCCATCCAACGGCCACTCCTTCGCGGAGGGGCCCCCATTGAGAGTGGGCAGGCGTCACGCAGCTTATTCAGTGGCAGGTAAACAACCTTTGTACTACATCATGCATCTGTATGTCGTATCTATGTACGCTACATGCACCACGATGCATGGCACGCAATTTTTGTGCCCGGCCTCTGCCAGGCGAACCCCTATGAGAGCTCTGCATGCATGCGTGCGTGCGTGCGTGCGTGCGTGCGCGCGCGCGTGCGCGCGTGCGTGCGTGCGTGCGTGCTGCGCAACGCTCTTATATCTCGCCATTGGAAAGTCGTAGAGTGACGATTTTGGGCTCTTTCGGTAAATCCCAACTCCCTGATCATCTGTTCTCTGGTTGTCCATGACTTAAAATTTGAAATTTCGCAGTTAAATTAGTAATATGGGCAACACGGAAATCGACATTTTTTAGTTTATTAGTACTAAAACGGTTCTATCAAGTTCGCCGTGCGTCGCAGACAGACGTGTAGCCGGGGGGAAGCGGTCTGGAAGGGTGCAAGCCCCCTCCCCCCCCCCCCCCCGTAGCCAGAGGTGTTTATTGCATAACACAGAAGCTAACCAAGCCTATCAACTCGCCATCATTTCTCTGAGTGTCGGCTAATATTCCTGCCAATTCCCTAACTGTTTTTGACAGGCGACCACCTCTTCATCTGCGGGGGCTACAATGGGAGCTTTCTGTCCAGCTGCGAGTGGCTGTCCTCTGCCGAGGGTCCCTGGCAGACACTGCCGCACGACATGCCCTTTGGAGTGGTCTTTGCCAGTGCCGCCTTCCTCCACCCCCACCTCTATGTCATTGGAGGGAATGCCGACAGCTTCTCCTTCGGAGGCAGCGACAGAACCCTCCGCTACGACGTCGAGAGTGGGGATGGGTGGATGGAGATAGACAGAATGGGCGAAGGGAAGTGGCAGGGGGCGGCGGCGGCCGTGACTGTGGGAGGACAGCTTTCCATCGTCTTCTGCGGAGGATACAGTGTCAGAAGACGCAACTACGTCAGTAGCTGCCAGCGCTACGATGTGTCCACTGACCGCTGGCTGCCCTTCCCATCCATGGGAGAGAGGAGGGGCTACTTCGGCCTGGCCGAGTTCGAGGGCAGACTCTATGCCCTGGGAGGATTCTATGTGGACGACGGCACAGACACCCATCTTGACTCCATCGAGAAGTGAGATGGAGCCTCGGGGCACTGGGAGTCGCTGGAAGAGAGACTGCCTCAGCCAACGTGTTGTTTCGCCACAACAGTCGTTGTGTGAATGCATGCTGAATGAGTGACAGTGAAGGATCGTCGATCCGTTGAACTAGTTCGAAGTTTATGTTCCTCCTCAACACTTTTCTTCTCCTCTTCTCCTGTATGTTGAAAACGACGCGTATAATAGGTAACAGGGAAAATAGGATAACATCTTTTGGACAGTCTTGTTCACACGAGCGCAAGTGATAGATATCGCGATCGCAAAACGTTGTTTTGTTATCCTAAAGACTTTTCTTTTGTGTGCTTCTTCAGCACTGTCAGCACAAAACGCTACAACGTCAAGGGGCGTGAAAATGCTCAAATTTCTGTCAACTTGCATTGAACCATGGGAATAAATTGTGACTAAAAGCTACTTCGATGCGGGCCACTGTTTACTGTACTAGCGGCGCGGAGAAAAGCCCTGCGCGGGCTCGCTTGCACGCCCGCTCAAGGCTTTATCGTCTCGCTCGGTGCTGCGCGCCTCGCTCGACAGCCGCCGCCTAACCACTACTCTGTTTTACATTGATATGTAAGAAACTTAAAAATTTTGAATATTCTCACTACCGTACACTTCTATGCGTCTATACTGCGCACGTGCAGTCTAGTCTTGCTCCGTTGCCATTTCTGGCTGTCATATCAGTTACTTTAGCGCCGTGCAAGCAGGCTACACCGTCTAGAGCGAAATTCAAAAATTTGAATTTTCTCACTTACAGTACACCGCAGCGCGTCGTGGCCAGGTGCGTGAAGTTGCACATTGCTCACCCTACACACCCAGGGTACCAACCGCCTTGCCCGCCCTTCCAATCAGGCTCCACTGTCGAGAGCGAAATTAAACCAGGCAAGTCGTCCGGGGGACGCAGTATACTCCACAAATTTGAACTCCTACGCATGGTGACTCCTCTGCTGTTGTGGCCTCCTGGCAATCGCAAAAGCAATGCTGAATTCGTGATCCACGTACATCCCAAAGTACCCCAGATTTGACATACAACACCCCAAGATTTTGAATCTCGACAAATGATCAGTGAGTCGAGCGCTATCAAACAAACGCAAGATCGTCTCTCTACGACGCACGCTGAACGAGTTAGAGCGATTTCTGTGTTAAAAACGCAAGAATGTCGCTTTTCGTGGTGCGTGTTTGCGTATCTAAGTAACTTTTTAATACCAAATGGAAGACCACGCCGAGACCTTTTAGTTGACTTATAGCACGCCGCTCTACGACGTAAGACGAGCGAGTTATGGCCGCTTTGCTGCTTGGAGCTTTGTGTTACTGTAGCTCTCGAAATTAAAACTTTTGAATCTCGACTTCTCATAACGGAATGATCAGTGTGCCGAAACCTATTCAACGAGCTCAAGATCGTCTCTCTACGATGGAAGACGAGCGAGTTAGAGAAGTTTTGCGTTTTGAAGCTTTGGGTTTTGACCAATGGAAGGACAAATGATCAGTGAGTCGAGACCTATCCAACAAACTCAAGATCGTCTCTCTACGACGCACGCTGAGCGAGTTAGAGCGATTCTTGTGTTGAAAACGCAAGAATGTCGCTTTTCGTGTTGCGTGTTTGCGTAATTAAGACAATTTTTAAACCAAGCGAAAGCGCACGTCGAGGCCTTTTAGTTGACCTATCGCACGCCGCTCTACGACGTAAGACGAGGAATTAGAGCCGTTTTTAGTTTTGACTTTCAGGTTACTGTAGCGCGCGCAATCCAAACTGCTGAATTTCGAAACCTTAAAGCGCGTTTCTCAGTGAGTCGAGAGCTATCCATAGAGCTCAAGATCGCCTTCCTACGACTTTCCAACGCTGTGTTCTAAGAGCGTAACGCACGAACGAACGGACGCACGCACGCAAAGCTCTCGTAGGGGTTCGCCCGGCTGAGGCCGGGCGAAATAACTACCTAAGCAGATAAGAACGGGGATAAATATTTGCAGCTTTTAAATGGCACGTCCAGCTTTTAATTGGCATCTTGCGCTTTTAATTCCGTGGAAGCTGCGGAGCCGTGCCGCTGGTCAACAAAAGGCAGACGGTGGGGCTAGAGGCGAGCGCACTGAATGGATGAACTTGGATGTCCCAAATTCGCATTGCTTGATTGAACACATTGCTATCCCTTGACAGTGCATATTCCTTTGAATGTGGCATGGGAGAAGGCGAGAAGAAGAGAGAGACAGCGCCGTTGTGTTTTGACTGTGCGTGTTGCGTATTGCGTGTTTTTGTGTGGCGCAACGCAGAGGCGCGCTTTTAATTTGGCCGGAAGCGCTTTTAAATGGCAGAATGCGCTTTTAAATGGCAACTTGCGCTTTTAATTCCGTGGAAGCTGCAGAGCCGTGCCGCTGGTCAACAAAAGGCAGACGGTGGGGCTAGAGGCGAGCGCACTGAATGGATGAACTTGGATGTCCCAAATTCGCATTGCTTGATTGAACACATTGCTATCCCTTGACAGCGCATATTCCTTTGAATGTGGCATGGGAGAAGGCGAGAAGAAGAGAGAGACAGCGCCGTTGTGTTTTGACTGTGCGTGTTGCGTATTGCGTGTTTTTGTGTGGCGCAACGCAGAGGCGCGCTTTTAATTTGGCCGGAAGCGCTTTTAAATGGCAGAATGCGCTTTTAAATGGCAACTTGCGCTTTTAATTCCGTGAAGCTGCAGAGCCGTGCCGCTGTCAACAAAAGGCAGACGGTGGGGCTAGAGGCGAGCGCACTGAATGGATGAACTTGGATGTCCCAAATTCGCATTGCTTGATTGAACACATTGCTATCCCTTGACAGCGCATATTCCTTTGAATGTGGCATGGGAGAAGGCGAGAAGAAGAGAGAGACAGCGCCGTTGTGTTTTGACTGTGCGTGTTGCGTATTGCGTGTTTTTGTGTGGCGATCCGTTGCAGTAGTCGTTTGAATTTTGAAAGTTGTAGCACATCGAAAATTAGCATACGTGATTTGAAATTGTTTGATTCATTCTTCAAAGTTGTCTATTTAAAGTGGTGTGGTGCTCGTTCGTGGTTGATGCTCACTGCTCGTTGGTTTTGTTATGAGAGAGAAGGAGTTGGTTTTGAGACTTGTTGAGTTGTGTCGAGTGCCTTCTCCGCGCCACGTGCCACCGCCCTCGTCTCACATGGTGTCCGATTGTGAGCGTTCGACCTGCGAAGTTCTATCCGTTTGAGTGTGGAGTTAGTGCCCCTTCCCCCTTCTTCTGTCCCTCCCGCTTGTGTTCCTTAGCCGGTTTCCCTATTTCGTGCGTTCGTCAGATGCCTGTCACGACGCGTAGCATGTCTCAGACAAGTGAGAGTGAGGGAGTGAAAGGCGGCGCGGCGTCTATGAGTGACGCGCAGTTAGACACGGTTGTCGCTTCGCTGACGGGTCTCTTTTCGCAGAAGCTAGGCGAGATGCGCGACGATTTCCAGTCCCAAATGAAAGACGCGTTTTCGGCGATCGAAAGTAGGCTAGATTCCGAGTTGTCACAGAAGTTTGACGCGCAGATTTCGACTGCGGTCGACGCCGCCGTTCGCGCTTCGGTGCCGCCCCCTCCCGTCTCGTGTGCCCCCCAGAGTGTGCCCTCCAGTGTGAATGCTCCCCCCGTGTTCGTTCCCTCCTTCGTTGCTTCCAGCGCGCACACGAATACCACGGCTTCCGCTGGCGCGTCACTTCCCGCAGTGTCGCTGCCCTTGACTCTAGGAGCGCTCGGCGCATCGCAGTTCGTCCCGCCTCCCCCGCTGTTCCCTCCTCCCCATGCGAACGCCCCACCCCCTGCGGCTTCGGTTGCCAACAGATCGGTTTTGCGCGCGCTGCCTGATTTGAAGCGATTCTCAGGTCTAGAGAAGGGCGCCGCAAACGAGATCGAGCACTGGCTCGAACATTTCGAGTTGCGCATGCGACACGAACGCGTGGCCGACAGTGAATACTTGCAGTTCCTCTCCCTCTGCTTGGAAGGCCCCGCGTTCTCGGCTTTGCATCTCGCGCGCCGTAGCAACCCTTTCCTGACGTATCAGCAGGCTTCCCAGTTGCTGCGCGATCGATACTCGCTGTCGAACAATAGTGACGCCGCCTACACTGAGCTGTTCTCGTGCCGTTGGGACTATAAGGAGCGAATCGAAGACTTCGCGAGCAAAGTTCTCTACTCGGCGACTCTTTGTCTCGGTCCCCACGCGCCACAGTTCGCGATAGAGCAGCTCGCTTCGAAGCAGTTCAAGCGTTCCATGCCCCTCTCGTGGCTGCGCGAACTCGACTTTGCTGAACATCACCGCTTCCATTCGATGACCCGCTTGGCGTCCGAGTTCTACGATCGCGAGCAGGCCCACCAGAAGTCGTCTTTCGTTTCTCCCGGTTGGCGCCCGTTCGTGCCCAATCCTTCCCCTCCCAACGGCCAGCGTCAGCCTCCGCCACTTATGCAAGTTCCGTCAGTGCCTCCACCACTGATTTCCCCTAGAAACGACCCCTTCGAATCCGTCCATGAAGCAGTGTTATTCGTGTCACGGTTTCGGACACATCGCTCGCTTCTGTCCCTCCAGCGCGGCTTCGCAGGACGCGCGTCAGCAGAGTCAGGCACCCCCTAAGACTGCCCCTAAGAACGTGAAGCCTAAGACAGTCAACGCGATCGTTCCCAACGACGACGATAGCCACATTTCTCCTGGAGTGCAGTCGCTTCTGGATTTGGCGGATACATACAGGTACTTTGATGGCGAGTCTCCTTCCTCTGGCGATGGAATGCTTTCGTTGTTTCCCGACTCGGTTCCCTCCTCCGGCATGTTCTCGTTGGTCCCCGACCCCTCGCAGGAAAGTGTGTCGATTCCCCCCTCGAAAATTCCGACGTTTACCCCCTCGAAAGAGCAGTTGCTTCCCCCCGCGAGTCCCCCCTCTGAAGTTCCCTTTCTCGTGCTGATGCTGTCGTCGATTTTGAACTGGTTCCGCGAAATGAGACTGCCCAGTGTGGAAGTGAACCCCTGGTACATATGTAGGGGCGTTGTTAGTGTTCTGGTGGTTCGTCAGTCCCTTTGTGGTTGGTGTAGTGTTCCCCCCTCTGCCCAGAGAGTCCCCACTCCCCTCTTCGCCCTGGAGTTTCAATTGTCCGCCCTATGGTGGGGCCGTCTTCGTCAGTCCCTTCCTCTTCGGTCCCCCTCCCAACGGTGGTAGTTCCCCCTGGTTCCTTCCCCCCTCGGTTCCCCCTGGCGTCTTCAGTTGGTGTTCCTCGTCCCTTTCCCCAGTGAAATGAGCGAAACGTAATTCTCCCCTCCTCCCCCTCAGCTGCGGTTTTCGCGCGTTGTGTTTTGAAGTTGTTTTTCGAGTTTTGCAGCTTCCCCGGTTCCTGGCGACGAGGGCGCCGCCGTCCGAGTGGGCCGCTCCATGTGGCATGGGAGAAGGCGAGAAGAAGAGAGAGACAGCGCCGTTGTGTTTTGACTGTGCGTGTTGCGTATTGCGTGTTTTTGTGTGGCGATCCGTTGCAGTACTCGTTTGAATTTTGAAAGTTGTAGCACATCGAAAATGTGCATACGTGATTTGAAATTGTTTGATTCATTCTTCAAAGTTGTCTATTTAAAGTGGTGTGGTGCTCGTTCGTGGTTCATGCTCGGTTCACTGCTCGTTGGTTTTGTTGTGAGAGAGAAGGAGTTGGTTTTGAGACTTGTTGAGTTGTGTCGAGTGCCTTCTCCGCGCCACGTGCCACCGCCCTCGTCTCACATGAATTCAGGCTATGCTTAGGCTCGCCCTGCGTCCACAGTCCACAAGAGTCAGTCGGCGTCGCAGTCTGGTGGGTCGAAGCTTAGGCTTAACGCGACCGGTGACCGACTTCAGGGCGCGCGGAGCGCGCCCTCAAGTCAGTGGTCGCGCTAAGCCTCAGCTCAGACCCACCAGGCGCGACGTCGACCGAGTTTTAGTGCAAACTGTAAGTGGAATAAACACTCCTCCATATACTTCACCTCCTGCTTAGGCCGGCTGAGCCCCTTTCCTGCCTTGCCCTGTCGCGCTGAGCCCCTTCCCTGATGTCTGGCCATTGCTGCGTGCCATGAATACGCTCCTCCACCGCGTCAAGTCCAGGGGAATACTGCGGGAGGAATTAAAAGCGCAACATGCCATTTAAAAGCGCGTTCTGCCATTTTAAAAGCGCCTCCTGCCATTTCCGAAGAGCGGCAAGCAAAAGCTGTCGTGGCAATTTAAAAGCGCTAGTTGCCATTTAAAAGCGCTTCGTGACTTCATTAAAAGCGCTATGCAATTTTTTGAAAGCGCCCAAAATCCACCCGATAAGAAACTGGTAAGTACTCTGCTTCAAACTAAGTAAAACTTGTCAAGTAAGTACTTTCTTGTAGTTTCAAGCTGCCACCACTAGAGCTTTTGCAGTGCGACCATCTTCCGACCACCAGCAAGAGAAAACGCCTGTGTATAATGAGGTACCGAACTTGGCATTGAGCGTGTGTGTCTTTTGCGTGGCGCAATACTTTTGGTTTTATTCTAAGTGGGCTGAATATTTCTAGTGGTGTTGTTAATTTTGTTTTGTTTTGATCTTATTGCGTTGCTGTGTTGTGACGATCTCTAATTTGAATGCGACCCTCCGCTTTCAGGAGAGCGTAAACAATGCATGATTGAGAATTTGGCTCTCAGACGCACCGCCCAATTCCTATCCCCCGCTACACTACATACGTTACACGTTCTAGCTACGTAGACAAGACATTGTGGTGCACTATAACCGCATTTGGAACCCCGTGTGCCTCGAGACAAACAAACGATAAGCGAGCGAATCTATCCTGAAGCGTCATTCCCCACAATTGGGCTACCTTTGGCTATCACTAATTATCACACTACGGTTGTGGCGAATCGGTACATTGCATGAGGCAGTTTCTCCTGCAGCGTCTGCCAGTGCCCCACAGCCGCATCCCACATCTCGATGGACTCAAGATAGCCATCAATGTTGTTGTATCCTCCCAGGGCGTAGAGTCTGCCCTCGAACTCGGCCAAGCCGAAGTACCCCCTCTTCTCTCCCATGGAGGGGAAGGACAGCCAGCGGTCACTGGACACTTCGTAGCGCTCGCAGCTGCTGAAGTAGTTGTAGCCACCCCTGTATCCTCCGCAGAAGACGATGGATGGCTGACCTTCCACCGTCACGGCCGCCGCTGCCCCATATTCCTTCCTTTCACTCATTCTGTCCATCTCCACCCATCCATCGCCACTCTCGACGTCGTAGCGGAGGGTTCTGTCGCTGTATACAATGCCATCAGCACTTCCTCCAATGACGTAGAGGAAGGGGTGGATGAAGACGGCGCTGGCACCAACCACTCCAAAGGGCATGTCGTGTGTCAGTGTCTGATAGGGACCCTCGGCAGACGACAGCCACTCGCAGCTGGACAGACGGCTGCTGTTGGAACCTCCGCAGACGAAGAAACGGCCCTCTAAATGCCATAGTAACCAGATGAATCAGTAAGACAGTCGTTTTAACTGGTGTGCTGTGTGCAACAGTACCCAAGGTAATTTTGACTGCAGCCAGAAACACACCTGGCACAGCATAGGGAGGATTAGTTACTACCGCCTGTTCCCCAGTTACATACTTATGAATATGGCTAATAAGTACTGTACCTGCGAGTACATACCTTACCTACACTGTAGGTACATATCTCAAACAGATGCAGTCTAAGTGTGACGTTTAGCGGTTGCATACCTCCCACTGCGTAGGTAGGCTGCATACTGCCTGCCCACTCTCAGTGGGGGTCCATCCACAAATGAGTCTGCGTTGGGTGCCAGCAGCTCCGTTGAATTGCAGTATCTTTCATCTTCATAAGGATCACTGCAGCTTCCACAGGCGACGACCAGCGTCCCGTCAGCCAGTCTGCCCGCCGCGTGGTCGAGTCTCTCCCTTCTGAGTGCCTCCGACCGCCTGACCACCTCTCTTGTCCGTGGATAGAATGATGCCACATCGTTGAAAGTGGGATCGCCGACCGTGACAACGATGGCGTCTGAAGAGAAGGAAGAAGGGACGAATCGAGCTGAGATTTCAGAGAGTGTGCACCGATTTCTAAAGTGGCGATACTCCGCCAATCGGCAAACTACATTTTACTCTCGCTGAACAAGAACGTTACCAACCTACGCATGCACTGCGACATTTCCAAGGGTAGGTGCAGTGAAAAGCGGTTGTTTAGCCAGTAACTAGACTGAGTTAATTAGCAATCTATGTAATCTGGTCAGTTAGCGAGCATATGTAGTTTGACACTCTTTTGCTGGTGTGTCAAAAGAAATGACAGTTGCGATTAATTGTGTGAAAATGGTTCTGGTATTTTGCACCTCTTAGAGGTGGAAGTGACGTTGCGGTTGTCGTTCTAGTGGTTGTGATGGTCATTGGAATGGCTGTGGTGGTCGTTGTAGTTGTTGAGATGATGGTAGTATGTAGTTGTCGTTGTGAAACTCGACGATGTTGTTGTCAGACTGCCTGTGGTAGTCGACGTGCCTTCCACCCTTCTAATGTGGAAGAGGAGCTCTCTGTAGGAGTAGAAGGGTCCCAGATGTGATGTCCACTCCACTCCGTCGTTGAAGACGCCCCCATAGCGACAGTCACTCTCGCTGGAACTCCGATTGTACACTCCCGTGGGATTGGCCATTGAGCAGCCGTTGAACCACCAGCCTCTGAGAATCGAAACTAAGTTACACACACAGATGCTAGATTTTACTTATGCCGTAGTAATTGCTGTCGTGGAAAATACCTGAACTCAGAACTGACCCCTTGTAGACGGCGGCGCAGTTGAGTCTGTCGTGTAGGTCGTTGTCTCTGTCGAATGTGGAGAATTTCATTCCATCGAGATTGAAGGCATCTCCATTCTCAGTGGAAGTGAGACTGTCTCCTGCCGTGGAGGAGAAGGCGTCGAACTCCCCGATGCTCAACTGATAGCCACTCGACTCATTCCCCACCTGCAACAACCCACGTCTAGTGCCGTTACGCTGGGTTCAAGGCACTCTTAACGTGAAGATTTACACCGGAACATAGAGTCATTATGGCGAAGTTTGAGTCATTATATATCTCGTGCTATGTAAGTCGTGCAAACTTCTCCTTTTACAGGCTTCATATTCCCATATGTGCGGTTTGAGGATCCAAGTTTCATCCACGTCGGATACAGTTCGAGTGGTGAAACGCCGAAATTACAATGACTCAAACTCCTGTTGCGTAATTAGCGACTGCTTACCCCAAGGAAAACACGCACAGGAGACCAACGTAGAGCGGAAATGCTGTAAAGACGTAATTTACACTCGCCGTCGTATCGTCATGTCTCCAGCGCTGATATCGGTCGTCGTCGGCAGTAGCACTCGGATGAGGGACGGAAAAATCAATTTTCAGCAATCGTCGCCAAAGTTACACATTGAATACAGTTTTCCAAGCGGCATCGAATGGTCGTAACCTCACCGCGCTCCGTAGCGTCGTTCGCGAGATATGAATGATCAAAGTCTGACTTTCCATTGAAATAATTGCCAAAGTGTCGCAGTTCGCACCATTGTAACTTGGGCCGGTAAAGAGCCACTTAGCTGAGACTTGCACAACTCGCAGACAGGCTGCATGCATAGTTTTTGAAAAAGTTTTGTTTGAATCGGGCGTCGGACAGCCAGTCAACAAGCCAGCAAAGAAGCCGTCTTGCCCTTCGAATCTCGCTAGTCGCAAACTAGCCTTTTTGATAGCTTTGTTGACTGGCTGTCCGACGCCCGATTCAAACAAAACTTTTTCAAAAACTATGCATGCAGCCTGTCTGCGAGTTGTGCAAGTCTCAGCTAAGTGGCTCTTTACCGGCCCAAGTTACAATGGTGCGAACTGCGACACTTTGGCAATTATTTCAATGGAAAGTCAGACTTTGATCCGTCATATCTCGCGAACGACGCTACGGAGCGCGGTGAGGTTACGACCATTCGATGCCGCTTGGAAAACTGTATTCAATGTGTAACTTTGGCGACGATTGCTGAAAATTGATTTTTCCGTCCCTCATCCGAGTGCTACTGCCGACGACGACCGATATCAGCGCTGGAGACATGACGATACGACGGCGAGTGTAAATTACGTCTTTACAGCATTTCCGCTCTACGTTGGTCTCCTGTGCGTGTTTTCCTTGGGGTAAGCAGTCGCTAATTACGCAACAGGAGTTTGAGTCATTGTAATTTCGGCGTTTCACCACTCGAACTGTATCCGACGTGGATGAAACTTGGATCCTCAAACCGCACATATGGGAATATGAAGCCTGTAAAAGGAGAAGTTTGCACGACTTACATAGCACGAGATATATAATGACTCAAACTTCGCCATAATGACTCTAAGTTCCGGTGTAAATCTTCACGTTAAGTCTTGTTCTGGGGAGTCGTAGTGGTGACCAATGCCCGCATTGTATCCGTTCTCCGAAAGCTTCGCAGCAATTAGGAGACTCCTTTTTTCACACCTCGGCATACCGTATGCACAATGGGGTGGAAAGGGCCATGTTGCATCAACCACGTTGCTGTGCATGGTCAAGTACGCCCCAGGCCACGAGCGCATCGTAGCCCCATGAAGCGAGGGGTCCGCACAGTATTCTGCACAGTAGTTTGAAGCAGCAACGCGAACACACAGCTATGCAGAAGTTACCGATATTCGTGGCAACGATTAGGTAAAGGTGCAGTGCAGCTGGGCGGTCACTATCTAGAGGTGTGCCCTTACGGCTTTTAAGTCTTGTTCTGGGGAGTCATAGTGGTGACCAATGCCCGCATTGTATCCGTTCTCCGAAAGCTTCGCAGCAATTAGGAGACTCTTTTTTTCGCCCGGCCTCAGCCGGGCGAACCCCTACGAGAGCTTTTCGTGCGTGCGTGCGTGCGTTCGGAACGCTCTCATATCTCGGCGTTGGTAAGTCGTAGGAAGGCGATCTTGGGCTTTATGGATAGGTCTCGACTCACTGAGAATTGCGCTAAGAGGTTTCGAAATTCAAAAGTTTGAATTACGCGCGCTACAGTAACCCGAAGGTCAAAACTGAAAACGGCTCTAACTCGCTCGTCTTACGTCGTAGAGCGGCGCGCGATAGGTTAACTAAAAGGTATCGACGTGCGCTTTCGTTTGGCATTAAAACTTTTGTTAATTACGCAAACACGCAACACGAAAAGCGACATTATCGCGTTTTTAACGCAGAAATCGCTCAAACTCGCTCAGCGTGCGTCGTACGGAGACGATCTTGGGTTGGTTGGATAGCTCTCGACTCACTGATCATTTGTTCTTCTATTGGTCGAAACTCAAAAGTTTGAATTTCGGGAGCTACAGTAACCCAAAGGTTTAAAACGCAAAACTTATCTAACTCTCTCGTCTTCCGTCATAGAGAGACGATCTTGAGTTCGTTGAATAGGTTTCGGCGCACTGATAATTCCGTTAAGAGAAGTCGAAATTCAAAAGTTTGAATTGTGCGCGCTACAGTAACACGAAGGTCCAAAACGCAAAACGGCTCTAACACGCTCGTCTTACGTCGTAGAGCGGCGTGCTATAGGTCAACTAAAAGGTCTCGACGTCCTCGTTCACTTGGCGTGAAAATTTTGTTAATTGCGCAAACACGCACCACGAAAAGCGACATTCTCGCGATTCTAGCGTTGAAATCGCTCTAACTCGCTCAGCGTGCGTCGTAGAGAGACGATCTTGAGTTGCTGGATAGCTCTTGACTCACTGATCAGTTGTTCTTCTATTGGCCGAAACTCAAAAGTTTGAATATCGCGAGCTACAGTAACCCAAAAGTTCAAAACGCAAAACTTCTCTAACTCGCTCGTCTTGCGTTGTAGAGCGGCATTCGTTCGACCGTTTGAAAGCTTTACGTTGAGGCAGTTGTTGAACGGTCATTCCTAAAGAAATACTTTTGTTTTTTTAAACCCTTGTCTTACGAACAACTTTGTCTGCTAAAAAAATTAATCCCGGGCGATCCCAATGTTGCCTTGCAACAACCGCTCAGAAATGCGTGTGTCTTGCTCAAAAAATTAATCCCGGGCGATCCCAATGTTGCCCTGCAAGAACCGCTCAGAAAGCAGCGTGTCAGAAGTAGCGCATGAATAGTGGACTCCGGGCGGGCGCGCGTCATATCGGAAAGGCTTTGAAATACTTTACAAAAGTATCCACTCTTTTACTCTTCCACTTTAAAATACTCACAAACCACTCTGTATTAATAAAACAACTCAACTTTTTTAAAACAGCTTGTTTCACACCTCGGCATACCGTACGCACAATGGGGTGGAAAGGGCCATGTTGCATCAACCACGTTGCTGTGCATGGTCAAGTACGCCCCAGGCCACGAGCGCATCGTAGCCCCATGAAGCGAGGGGTCCACACAGTATTCCGCACAGTAGTTTGAAGCAGCAACGCGAACACGCAGCTATGCAGAAATTACCGATATTCGACGCACCGCATTTCCGTCACCATAAATCATGGCTGGCGCGGCAGCGCCAGACCATAATATGTTCCATCCAGGCGCGCCTTTTCCCATCGTCACGATATTTATTTCTCGGGCTGTACTGAACGGAATTGGTTGAAATTTGGTACACTAAAGGACTTTATTACGAATAGATTAAATTCCAAATTTGGTGAAAATCGGTTATGTGTAGCAAAAGTTACAGGCGCAAAAAGGATCGCGGCGCGTTTCTTGTCCCAACGGCGGGGGGTGAATTCTTCTCCGTCTTCTCCTTCTTCTCCTTCTTCTCCTTCACGTCACGCTCTAACGTCCATCAATGAGGATCTCGTCGAGTCGCCTGCTATTCTTTCCAACCGTGGTTGCACGCTATACAGTACAAGCCCCAGAGTGCCTCCGCTCGTTCAGGAGGCCCTGCATACGTGTCCCAAAATTGTCCTACTAATTCTGTGCGTGCCTCAAAGTGTCCCAGATCGTTCAGGAGGCGCTGCATACGTGCCCCAAAATTGTCCTGTTCATTCTGTGCGTGCCTCGAAGTGCCCCCGCTCGTTCAGGAGGCCCTGCATACGTGTCCCAAAATTGTCCTACTCATTCTGTGCGTGCCTCAAAGTGCTCCCGCTCGTTCAGGAGGCCCTGCATACGTGTCCCAAAATTGTCCTACTCATTCTGTGCGTGCCTCAAAGTGCTCCCGCTCGTTCAGGAGGCCCTGCATACGTGTCCCAAAATTGTCCTACTCATTCTGTGCGTGCCTCAAAGTGCTCCCGCTCGTTCAGGAGGCCCTGCATACGTGTCCCAGAATTGTCCTACTCATTCTGTGCGTGCCTCAAAGTGCTCCCGCTCGTTCAGGAGGCCCTGCGTACGTGTCCCAAAATTGTCCTACTCATTCTGTGCGTGCCTCAAAGTGCTCCCGCTCGTTCAGGAGGCCCTGCATACGTGTCCCAAAATTGTCCTACTAATTCTGTGCGTGCCTCAAAGTGTCCCAGATCGTTCAGGAGGCCCTGCATACGTGCCCCAAAATTGTCCTGTTCATTCTGTGCGTGCCTCAAAGTGCCCCCGCTCGTTCAGGAGGCCCTGCATACGTGTCCCAAAATTGTCCTACTCATTCTGTGCGTGCCTCAAAGTGCTCCCGCTCGTTCAGGAGGCCCTGCATATGTACGTGTCCCAAAATTGTCCTAGTTATTCTGTGCATGCCTCAAAGTGCCCCCGCTCATTCAGGAGGCCCTGCATACGTGTCCCAAAATTGTCCTACTCATTCTGTGCGTGCCTCAAAGTGCTCCCGCTCGTTCAGGAGGCCCTGCATACGTGTCCCAAAATTGTCCTACTCATTCTGTGCGTGCCTCAAAGTGCTCCCGCTCGTTCAGGAGGCCCTGCATACGTGTCCCAAAATTGTCCTACTCATTCTGTGCGTGCCTCAAAGTGCTCCCGCTCGTTTAGGATGCCCTGCATACGTGTCCCAAAATTGTCCTACTCATTCTGTGCGTGCCTCAAAGTGCTCCCGCTCGTTCAGGAGGCGTCAGCACCATTGAATTAAATTAAATATAGAACAGCAGCAGCAGAATATAATTCAGCAGAACTGCCTCGACGCGTAGAATCCAACGGTGACCACGTCGACCCCCTCCGACCTACCACGCATGCCCTGGGGGCAAAAATGTCGACCGCGAAGGAGAGTTTCAGTATACTGACAAATTGTTAACAAATTCAAAACACATCAGAACCATATCAAATAGGGGTTCGTTTGAAGCGTCTCGACGAGAAAATTACAATGGCACCAATGCCGCCGCCCCCAAATTTACCACGAGCGCTATTTTTGCAAAAAGGTGCCTCAAAAATCAACTTTTTATTGGCTCATCCAAACATAGCGTTGTAGGGGTTCGTTTGAACCGTCTCACCGAGAAAATTACAATGGCGCTATCCGCGACCCGCAAAAAGGTACCAGGAGCGTTATTTTTGCAAAAAGGTGCCACAAATTTGTAACTTTTGATTGGCTGCTCGGAACATGGCGTTGTTGGGGTTCGTTGAAACCGTCTCGACGAGAGGAATCCAATGGCGCCATTGTCGGCGCCGTACCACGCACCATGTGCACGCGGAGTCACGCAAACGTGGTCTGGCGCAACTCAGTGTTGCCTTATCCGAACCTAGTCGTGTTGGGGATCAAATAAAGCTGCTTTGATAAGAAGAATTGATTCATGAGGGTCCTCAGACTCCATCTGTCAACGCACAACCACCCTGTAGAAGAGAATCCAATGGCGCGAGGGGTGAAGTTTTAGAACCTGGCACAAACCAAGGGGTCAGATTTGTGGACCTCATACAAACCAAGGGGTGAGATTTTTGGCCTTCACCTGTGCAAGTAGTCAGATTTTTGACCTGCATACAAGGCAAGGGGAGGATTCTTGACCCTCAACCACAACCCTCGCTCTAATTGTGTCCTGCAATCCCCTTACCCCTGTCCCTCCTGAAGCTCTTGGCAGAGTTTCAGGAGCCGCTGCATACGTACCCCAAAAAATGTCACTCGTTTTGTGCGTGCCTCAAAGTGTTTTCGCTCGGCGCTCGTTCAGGACCCATACGTGCCCAAGAATTGTCCTACTCGCCTCGTACGTTACTAAAAGGGGTTCGGCTCGTTCGAGAGTCTAAACATCCATGTCTCAAGGTGGACTGCTCGTTTAAGTTGACTGGTTGATTGGCTGCGCCAATAAAAAAGTAAGAGTATTTCATGTAAAAGTGCCTAAAGGCAGAAAGATGAATAGGTATGT
>JASAMZ010004859.1:0-26826 GCA_030248115.1 Linhomoeus sp. GSCO2_2 | reverse complement strand
GCTTTCAAATGGTCGAACGAATGCCGCTCTACAACGTAAGACGAGCGAGTTAGGGCCCATTTGCTGTTTGAACCTTTGGGTTACTGTAGTTCGCGATATTCAAACTTTTGAGTTTCGACCAATAGAAGAACGAATGATCAGTGAGTCAAGAGCTATCCAGCAACTCAAGATCGTCTCTCTACGACGCACGCTGAGCGAGTTAGAGCGATTCCTATGCTAAAAACGCAAGAATGTCGCTTTTCGTTTTGCGTGTTTGCGTAATTAACCAAATTTTTAATGCCAAACGAAAGAGCACGTCGAGACCTTTTAGTTGACCTATCGCACGCCGCTCTACGACGTAAGACGAGCGTGTTAGAGCCGTTTTGCGTTTTGGACTTTCGGGTTACTGTAGCGCGCGCAATTCAAACTTTTGAATTTCGACTTCTCTTAACGGAATTATCAGTGTGCCGAAACCTATTCAACGAACTCAAGATCGTCTCTCTATGACGGAAGACGAGCGAATTAGATAAGTTTTGCCTTTTAAACTTTTGGGTTACTGTAGCTCCCGAAATTCAAACTTTTGAGTTTCGCTCAATAGAAGAACAAATGATCAGTGAGTCGAGAGCTATCCAACCAACCCAAGATCGTCTCCGTACGACGCACGCTGAGCGAGTTAGAGCGATTTCTGCGTTAAAAACGCGAGAATGTCGCTTTTTGTGTTGCGTGTTTGCGTAATTAAGAAAAGTTTTATGCCGCACGAAAGAGCACGTCGAGACCTTTCAGTTGACCTATCGCGCGCCGCTCTACGACGTAAGACGAGCGAGTTACAGCCGTTTTCCGTTTTGACGTTCGGATTACTGTAGCGCGCGCAATTCAAACTTTTGAATTTCGAAGTCTCTTAGCAACATTACCAGTGAGTCGAGACCTATCCATAAAGCCCAAGATCTCCTTCCTACGACGTTCCAACGCCGAGATATGAGAGCGTTACGAACGCACGAACGAACGCACGCACGCACGAAAAGCTCTCGTAGGGGTTCGCCCGGCTGAGGCCGGGCGAAAAAACGTTCTTGTTCATACACCAATGTTTCAAGTTACCAACTTTTTCCCCGGCCTCAGCCGGGGGAACCCCTACGAGAGCTCTTCGTCCGTGGGTACGCCCGTCCGTTCGCAACGCTCTCAGATCACGGCGTTGGAAAGTCGTAGGTAGGCGATCGATGGCTCTATGGAAAGGTCTCGACTAACTAGTAATTGCACTAAGAGAATTCGACATTCAAATATTTGAATTGCGCGCGCTACAGTAATCCGAAGGTCAAATCGCAAAACGGCTCTAACTCTAACGTCGTAGAGCGACAATCGACAGTCATTTGAAAGGTCTCAACGTGCTCTTTCATGCGACTGCAAAAAACTTTCCAACTAGTATAATACGCACCACGGAAGTCGACATTGGCGACGTTTTGAGCACTATAACGGCTCTAACTCACCCGTTTTACGTTGTAGAGCGATGTTGTTCGTTAGACGGTTTGGAAGCTTACGTTGTGGCAGTTGCTGGACACTCATTCGGAAAGAAACACTTGTTTTTAACCCTTGATAACGAACAATTTCGTCAGCTCAAAAAATTAATCCCAATGTTGCATTAAATGCGTGTTTCTTGCTCAACAACTAATCCCGGGCGATCCCAATGTTGCCTTGCAACAACCCCTCAGAAAGGAGTGCGTCAATAGTAGCGCATGAATAGTGGACTCCGGGCGGGCGCGCATCATATCGGAAAGGCTCCGAAATACTCTACAAAAGTATCCACTCTTTTACTCTTCCACTTTAGAACACTCACAAACCACTTTGTATTAATAAAACAACTTGACTTCTTCAAAACAGCTTGTTGAGAGCTCACCCCGTCCTTCGCATCAGATTTTCCGATTGTTTCACCGCCAATTGGCGGCTCCGAATAACAGATTCTGAATTTGTTGCTATTCCGCTGTTTGCAGATATTCCACAAATAGCTGTTCTTGGACAAAATGTCCTCGTCGTATCTCTTCACTTCCAAAATCATGAAGTCGTAGTATGACCTTTTCCAAACGCTTGTCATGTCGTGGCCGTACATTTTTGGCCGGGGGCATCGAAACGCGGCTGTTGCAATGTAGAATCGCGATAAACGACGACAACGACGATGACGACGACGACGACGACGAAGATGACGATGGCGGCGGCGGCGACGACGACAACAATTCAAACCTGGAACGCAAGGCGGAAAGTTCTGTGCCCAATTTCCACCAGACAAACACTCGATCTCTGCGGTGTAATCAACTGCGTCACTGCCACAGATGCCTCTCTGCCGCGCCTTACACTTCACTTTGGCACTATCGCCCACCCGAACTTCTTTGCCGCGTTTGAAGTACTGTACGGTGTACAGGGTGTTGTTCTCCTTCAGCGCCTTGCATACTGAACTATAGATAGATCATTTGATAGATATATCATCTGAATAGTTTAGTTGCAGAAGAAGGTACCTATTCAGAACACGGTGCAAATACGAAGTCACTTAAGACGATCTTTTGAAAAAGCTGCAAATGTTACACGAGTTGTCCCTTGTGAGCGAGACCATCAGCCACACTGTGAGCAATAGTAGCAATAGAGCTACCACAGCTGATCCCAAACAGATCAGTTTCGTTCTAGTGCTCCACGAGGTCACTGTCTCTTTCACTTCAACTGGCAACGCGACGGACAGACGACTCGACAGGCGACGGACTCTGAATACGTCAGAGTGTAACAGTTTGAGAATTAATAATGAGAATTTCAATTTGGTGCAAACGGTACTCTTTCAAGACTGTCTCAGCCGTTTCAGCAACGATCGACTTCCGTTTCTCGTCGTCTTTTGGCGAAGGGTCTAAGGGCTCCTCTTCAGTTGTGTCAGTCGGATTGTCAATGACGATTTCGTCATTGTTTTGATTTGGTGTCTTATTCAAAGCAGTATTTTCTTGATTCTCCACTGGTGTAGACGCTATATTTCGTTCAACTTCGGTCTCCATAGCATCTCCGTCTTCTTCTGCCGCTGTGTGTTCTTCGTTTTGAGATGTCTTGCCATCGTCAATACTGACCAACGGTTCGTCAGACATTGCTTGCTGTACTGTGTCAGCTAAACATACAATACACCTACACGAATGTAGGTAGCAAACGTACAACCAATGTTGAACGCTGTGCAGCTGCAGCTGTTTATAGCGTGCTATAAACAACATTGCTTAATAAGGTCGGAGTAGCGGAGTGCGCATCGATTTGCACTGCTTTGTCCTACTTTTGATGCCTAAGCCTATGACTAAGCCTAAGCCAAAGCATGAGGCATAACAACTCTGTGCCAAATACACAGCAAAAGTATGGTCACAACAAAAGATGCCTTACGGTGGGTTAAAACTCTCGTCCGAGCGAGTCAAGCGCTGCGGCGGCGCGCCCCTCAACTTTGCTCGCGTGCATGTCTTGAACAACGTTTTATTACAGCACAGTTGCGCATGTACCTGGAACAGAATTGTGTGGGTGTCTGTGTGTTTGTCGTCGTGCGCACAAAAGAAATTTCATCGTTCCATCGTCAGATTTCATCGTCAGATATTTCCATCGTTCTTCGCCTTACCAACAGCGATTATGACTAGAAGTTGATTCAGTGAAAACCCACTCAGAAGGTGATAAGAAAGGATGTCTATGACGAGCGGTCGGGGGAATGTTTGCCGCCTGTTTGGTATCCTAAGCCAAAGACCAAGCCTAGTCCAGGCCTAAGCCAAGCTTTGCACTGAACACCTTTGCAGCTAGTACTCGGGCGACCCCCAGTACTGTCGGCAAGCGGGCTGCGACACAGACATCATTCGACGATGGTGGGCTACACTCTCACAAAGCCACATCCCCGATCAGAGAGGCGACCTCCGGACACACAGACACGCAACGAGCGGCATAGTGGCCGGCTACACATAGCAGGCGTGCTACACATCCAAAATCATCACACAACATAGTCTCGAAGACTTGATTTGTGTGTAATTTTCTTTGATCAGGACTGGATTCACTGGAGCTTGATCAGGACGGGCGCGCCTAAAAGGAAAAGCAAGAAAAATAATCAAAAGAAGCTGCGGTACTAATAACAAACTGTGTGTGTAAAAAGTTCAACCTATACTTTGTGCCTGTCAAATCTTGGTGAACAGTATAGTGAACTTTGCACACATCGTTAGCCGTATTTGGAGAAAGTTCCTTGAGAACGTGTACCTTAATGCCAAGTGCAGCTATCCCCACGATACGGTTGTCTGTACAGCTGATCTAAAGATCAGTGATATCGCCGCGTTCGCTATATGTTATCGGCATGATACGACGCCGTTTATCTGATGTTTCCTGCCTGTGTGAAAGCGTCACATCCAACAAAAAAACTTCGAATTCCTGTGTTCGGCGTACACATTTCTGTTTCCGAGTGCACATTCATCAATAAACAGCTGTTCTGGCCATCAGACGAAAATGTCGATTTTGACATTTTTATAAATTTAATTCTAAATATCTCGAAATTGGAATTTATTAAACCAGTAAAACTATGCCACAAATTCTTATTGACATACGATCTTACCATGTCAAAAAACGACATTCTATTTTTGTCGATTTATAAAATTTTGACATATAATCGCGTGTTTTACCGAATTCTGCATTTGCAACAATTTTAGTTTGTGTTACATATTATCCGTGGGCTATGTCCTTGCCATTTCTGAAGAAATTTCACCTCTAGCTCATCAGACGAAAAAGTCGATTTTCGACATATTCGTATTTTAAACGACCAGGCAAGTCGTCCGGGGGACGCAGTATACTCCACAAATTTGAACTCCTATGTACAGTGACTCCTCTCCTGTTGTGGCCTCCTAACACTCCCAATCGCAAAAGTAATGCCGAATTCGTCATCTGCATCTCAAAATACCCCAGAATCGACATACAACACCCCTAACTTCCTATGGACTCTCAGTACCAAAATTCTGCACTTGGGGTACAGTAGCACGCAGATTGGTCACAGGTGTGATAAAAGTACATCTAAACGCTAAACGAATGCCAAATTCGTAATCAGCGCCCCCGAAAACACCGAAATCGAGTATAATATTGCGAAAGTCGACCAGACCCCCAATATTCAAATGGACGCGGCAGGGTTACTGTAGCTCTGCAAATTTGCCAAAAACACTTTGCTGGACTAGATTTCAACGTAGAATCGTTTGAAACCACTTTTGAACCGATTCGGCAACGCATTCGAGCGCTACAGACGCCGAAACGCGAAAATCGCAATTTGCGACCCCGGATTCAAAAAAGTTGCGGGAAAATAACTTTTTTGTCTCTCAACCAATTTTCTCCGTTAATGGCTCATTCGATAGAGGACATCTGGGAAGGAGCAACAAAAGCGGTCTCGCGGCTCTAGCTGCTACCTATCGCGCACAGCAAACCGTCAAAGTCGGAAAACAGCGAAAAATCGCGAATTTTTCAAATTTGGCGCCAAAATGGGTCCCGCAGCGATCCAATTCATTTTTTCCACCCTCGGCCCTATCGAGTACTACAACATATCAAAAGATAGTATATACCATTATATGCAACATTTTCGAGTTCTACCTTGTTTAACCCATTTTTCAGTACTCTGAAAATTTAAATTTTTGAATTTCCCGCCAACGGGGTCCCGCAGCGTGACCCCGTTTTGTGTCCACCCTGCCCACTTACTAGGCCTACCCAACGCAAAAGACCGTTTGGAAATCGGCCGCTTCACGCGCGAACGCCATCCGGTCCAAATTACTGCGTTTCGCGCACAAACGCTATATACTCCACACTTTTTTGTGGAGTATAAAAATAGCTCGAAATTGCAATTCATTAAATCTGCAAAACTATGTCACAAATTCGTATTGACATACGGCCTTACCATTTCTGCATTCACATTCGTCAATAAATGACGTTCTATTCTTGTCAATTTTGACAAATAATCGCGTATTTCTACTAAATTCCACATTTGCAAAAAATTTCTTTTGCGTTACAAATTATCCGCGGTCTATGCTCTTTCCATTCCTGAAGAAATTTTGCCGCTAGCGCATCAGGCAAAAAAGTCGATTTTCGACATTTTCATATTTTAATTGTAAATAACTCGAAAATGCGAAATTAGCAACAGAAACGGACATCGGATCCGTACTCAGCGACCTTGACTCTACTTGACCACATATGCCACTTATCTTACTTTTGTGCGACGGACAGACACACAGGCACACAGACATTGTCATCCGTATACCCGCATATGCGGGTTTTCACTGGTCCAGTTAGTGAATACCCGCATATGCGTGTTCCACGGCGCTGTTCCGCAGAATCGCCAGCCGCATACAAGTGAACACGGTACTTTCTTATTCCAGGGTCCGCTTGAAGTCTCGCTATATTATTTAATCTAATCCTTCCAAACATCCTAGCATTGAATTCTTTCCTTGGGTTCTTTTACTTCAAGTTCAGCAGCAATTACTGAATGAGACCGTACCAATTCATTCCACCGTTACAATGAATAATTTTGGTTCAAGCTCAGGCTTTGGCTCAGGCTTAGGCTCAGGCTTTCCTCCGGCTCAGGTCTACGATCTCCTCCTGCTCAGGCCTGCGATCTCCGCCTAGCCTACGATCTCCTCCTGCTCAGGCCTACGATCTCCGCATAGCCTACGATCTCCTCCTACTCAGGCCAATGATCTCCGTCTAGGTAACGATTTCCTCCTGCTCAGGCCTACGATCTCCGCCTAGCCTACGATCTCCTCCTGCTCAGGCCTACGATCTCCGCCTAGCCTACGATCTCCTCCTGCTCAGGCCTACGATCTCCGCCTAGTCTACGATCTCCTCCTGCTCAGGCCTACGATCTCCGCCTAGCCTACGATCTCCTCCTGCTCAGGCCTACGATCTCCGCCTAGCCTACGATCTCCTCCTGCTCAGGCCTACGATCTCCGCCTAGCCTACGATCTCCTCCTGCTCAGGCCTACGATCTCCGCCTAGCCTACGATCTCGTCCTACTCAGGCCAATGATCTCCGTCTAGGCAACGATTTCCTCCTGCTCAGGCCTACGATCTCCGCCTAGCCTACGATCTCCGCCTAGCCTACGATCTCCCCCTGCTCAGGCCAACGATCTCCGCCTAGGCAACGATTTCCTCCTGCTCAGACCTACGATCTCCGCCTAGCCTACGATCTCCTCCTGCTGAGGCCTACGATCTCCGCCTAGTCTACGATCTCCTCCTGCTCAGGCCTACGATCTCCGCCTAGCCTACGATCTCCTCCTGCTCAGGCCTACGATCTCCGCCTAGGCTACGATCTCCTCCTGCTCAGGCCTACGATCTCCGCCTAGGCTACGATCACCTCCTGTTCAGACCTACGATATCCCCTTCGTCTGCTCATGTGCGGTTCAATTGGTTGGTGTGACTCACTCAGCAATTTGGTGTCGACTCGTGTAGTAATTGGGTGTGGACTCATTCAGTAATTTGGTGTGGACTCATTCAGTAATCTGGTGTGGACTCGTTCAGAACTCACCATGCACTCCTAGACGCGTTTTCACTAAACCTTTTAGTGAATACCCGCATATGCGGGTATTCACTAACGCGGCTAGTGAAAACCCGCATATGCGGGTAATCACTAACACATCTAGTGAAAACCCGCATATGCGGGTTTTCACTGGATGCGGGTATTTACTGTAACATATACACCTCGCCGCGCTGAGGCGCGGCGAAACAAGCTGTTTTAAAAAAGTTGAGTTGTTTTATTAATACAGAGTGGTTTGTGAGTGTTTTAAAGTGGAAGAGTAAAAGAGTGGATACTTTTGTAAAGTATTTCGAAGCCTTTCCGATATGACGCGCGCCCGCCCGGAGTCCACTATTCATGCGCTACTTCTGACACGCTCCTTTCTGAGAGGTTCTTGCAGGGCAACATTAGGATCGCCCGGGATTATTTTTTTTGAGCAAGACACACGCATTTGTGAGCGATTGTTGCAGGGCAACATTGGGATCGCCCGGGATTAATTATTTTTGCAGACAAAGTTGTTCGTAAGACAAGGGTTTAAAAAAATAAAAGTATTTCTTTAGGAATGACCGTTCAACAACTGCCTCAACGTAAGCTTTCAAACGGTCGAACGAATGCCGCTCTACAACGTAAGACGAGCGAGTTAGGGCCCATTTGCTGTTTGAACCTTTGGGTTACTGTAGTTCGCGATATTCAAACTTTTGAGTTTCGACCAACAGAAGAACAAATGATCAGTGAGTCAAGAGCTATCCAGCAACTCAAGATCGTCTCTCTACGACGCACGCTGAGCGAGTTAGAGCGATTCCTATGCTAAAAACGCAAGAATGTCGCTTTTCGTTTTGCGTGTTTGCGTAACTAACAAAATTTTTAATGCCAAACGAAGGAGCACGTCGAGACCTTTTAGTTGACCTATCGCACGCCGCTCTACGACGTAAGACGAGCGTGTTAGAGCCGTTTTGCGTTTTGGACCTTCGGGTTACTGTAGCGCGCGCAATTCAAACTTTTGAATTTCGACTTCTCTTAACATAATTATCAGTGTGCCGAAACCTATTCAACGAACTCAAGATCGTCTCTCTATGACGGAAGACGAGCGAGTTAGATAAGTTTTGCGTTTTAAACGTTTGGGTTACTGTAGCTCCCGAAATTCAAACTTTTGAGTTTCGACCAATAGAAGAACAAATGATCAGTGAGTCGAGAGCTATCCAACCAACCCAAGATCGTCTCCGTACGACGCACGCTGAGCGAGTTAGAGCGATTTCTGCGTTAAAAACGCGAGAATGTCGCTTTTCGTGTTGCGTGTTTGCGTAATTAACAAAAGTTTTAATGCCAAACGAAAGAGCACGTCGAGACCTTTTAGTTGACGCTATCGCACGCCGCCCTACGACGTAAGACGAGCGAGTAACAGCCGTTTTCAGTTTGAACCTTCGGGTTACTGTAGCGCGCGCAATTCAAACTTTTGAATTTCGAAGTCTCTTAGCGACATTACCAGTGAGTCGAGACCTTTCCGTAAAGCCCAAGATCTCCTTCCTACGACTTACCAACGCCGAGATCTGAGAGCGTAACGGACGAACGGACGAACGCACGATAAGCTCTCGTAGGGGTTCGCCCGGCTGAGGCCGGGCGAAAAAGTTGAGTTCGTATTCTGACTGACAATGTCAAAGAGTTGCGATCCTTTGCGGAGGTGCGAGCTCGCCGCTCTTATTGTCCCGCTTCACAAATCAGCTTCGCAAGAAAAAGAGGGTACTGCATCGCAATATTGATTTCGCCCGGGATCTTGCTTTCAGCGCAAGAAGATTTCTCCTTCAAGCTCCGCTGCAAAAATGTGACAAAACTAAGCCAGTCTTGGCAAGCATTTCTGACTGAGCATAAATAGCATCACGAGCCTTCGGGTCACACGCCCGCTACTGAGCAAAACAAATTGATGATTTTTTAGTGCGTTCTCTGTATAATTCATCATGTTACAACACGGAACAGCACTTTCAAGAGCTGTCGAATGACGTGTCGAGTGTCGCTCTAGTACGTAACACAAATTTAGAGCTATACCCAGTGGAAAAACTCTTGAAAATGTCGTTTTGTGGTGCCTATTTTGCTGCTTAAAAAGTGTCCTGTCACGTGAAAAGAGCACGTCGAGGCCTTTCAAATGACGTGTCGAACTGTGTTACTGTAACTTAGGAAATTAAACTTTTTGCGTCTCGACGATAGTACAGGTCGCCTTTCTACGAGGCAAGATGAGCGAGTTACAGACATTTTAGTGCCAAAATATCGAGAATGTCGATTTCCATGGTATGCGCCATAGAAATTTTTCAAAAGTGGCGCGAAAATTGTTCCCACCGCGTTTCATGTATATCGCGGTGGAAATGTACCTACATGAAATTTCCTCAGTTCTTCCTCGAATAAAGTAATCCCAGAATTCAATACACTGGAGACTTGAATTTGTCAATTTCTCGCCAACGGCTACCCTTCGCGAATGCTAGTAGCGCTGTGCGTGCAGGATGCCCCTCCATCAAGTCTATCCTATGCAAGCAAACGACCGGTTAGAAACCGGCCGCTTCACGCGCGACACCATTGCTTCAGAATTGGTGCACATAACCGCTATGAACTCTACACATTTTGGTATGGAAGTCAATTTGAGAGTCGTATTCTAACGGAAGAAATTGTAATATGGACTCTGGTGCTTTTCTGCAGAAGACGCCTTCTGACAAGCGCCAAGTGCAGGGGCCCCTGCATGGGATCGCGGCCACACAAGAGGAATGGACGGCCGGAAGCGGCCGAGGCGGCGCACAACTACATAGACGAGGAAGCGCGCAAAAGAAGCGTCGCGTCAACTCAACAACGCAAGCGCCTACGCACCTCACATCACCGGGATGACCTTCGTCGTCTTCCACCCCTTCACGCCCCCGCCGGCGAAGTAGGAGTAGACCTCCTGGCTGGTCATGGTGTCGACGCCGGCGGGGGGGGGGGGGAAGGCGAAGAAGACTTCCAGGCGCACGTCCTCCGCCAGGTTGGGCCGCAGGTCGAGCGAGAAACCGCCCCAGCGGTTGGGCCTGACGACGGTGGCGGCCTGGTCCACCATCGGCCCCATCAGCGTCTCTACAGATTGAGGTACGCTCAGGGGGGTGAAAAGCCGCCTCCCAGCGTACACACGCACGCACGCACCCACGAGCATACACAACCACCCCTCCCCCTCCCCCAGAGGCCAGGCACCCGAAGATTTCATGCAGCTGAGCGAGAACGCACCACACTCGCCACCCATTGCAAACGCCAACGCACCACGACTCTGCTCTTCCACACGCGTTTGCCCGAGAGCGCGGAGCGAAAGTGGGGGGGAAAGTTGTCTTTGGCGATAATCGGTATCGCGATTGCATTGCTCTTCTGGGCTGAAGCCAATCCAGTTTGGGATCAGTTGAAGAACGATACAGTTACACATACGGCGCTGATCACTTGTCTGCCCACTTGAACTGCTGCACTTTAGAGACAATCCGGTTGGCTATACCGATGTGTTAATCAGGGAATTTGTGCAAGTGAGGTTCGCAAGGAAGCAAACGAGCCTTTCTCAGTGAGCAAACAGACGATTCTCGGCTCGGCAACGGCTCTGTCTACAGTACCCAACAATTCAGAAATCATGGCTCAGTCATCTGCATTCAGACGATCGCTGTACCGCTATAACGTTTGTTGCGTTTCTTTCATGGGTACTACGTTGTTGATAGGCATCGAAGTGACGAAATCCCGTACTTTGTGTCAGAAAAGTCACGATGCAGAAAGAGAGAGGGAGAGACCTATCGCAACTGCAGCCACATGTTTGTACGTCTCATCGTATGCGTATCCACTCCGTAAGGTGACGAGTTTTGTAGCGCGCAACACTCAGCTAATTCTGAAATTTGAATTGGCTGTTGGTTACTGTAACCGATGACAATTCGCCAAACCTCCAATCCGCGACGACTGCCAGAATCTCCCGCTGTTCCGCGCCCAATTTCTACCAATGAGGGTGAAGTTTGGAGGACGCCCCGCCGAGAACTGCAATTCGGTCTGTGCCCATTCTTGTTTGTTCAATCATTCTTAAAGTTCTAGTTTTGAATTCTTTCAATGACTTGTTGCTGCTGCGATATAGTCGAACAAATTTGGTTTCGATGGTGAGTCGCCGGGTTTTGGCGAGATGTAGCCGCTTCACGCCGCCTGCGCGGCGGCGCAACGGACGTCGTGTGCAAGAGCAGAGTCGTGGTGCGTTGGCGTTTGCAATGAGTGGCGAGTGATGGTGCGTTGTCGCGCAGCTGCATGAAAATCTTCGTGTGCCTGCGTCTGAAGGGGGGGGGGGGGGGGGGGGGGGAGGGGTGGTTGTGTGTGCTCGTGGGTGCGTGCGTGCGTGTGTACGCTGGGAGGCGGCTTTTCACCCCCCGTGACGTTACATTCCTCGTCTGTGTAGGAGACGCTGATGGGGCCGATGGTGGACCAGGCCGCCACCGTCGTCAGGCCCAACCGCTGGGGCGGTTTCTCGCTCGACCTGCGGCCCAACCTGGCGGAGGACGTGCGCCGATAAGTCTTCTTCGCCTTCCCCCCCGCCGGCGTCGACACCATGACCAGCCAGGAGGTCTACTCCTACTTCGCGGGGGGCGTGAAGGGGTGGAAGACGACGAAGGTCATCCCGGTGATGTGAGGTGCGTAGGCGCTTGCGTTGTTGAGTTGACGCGACGCTTCTTTTGCGCGCTTCCTCGTCTATGTAGTTGTGCGCCGCCTCGGCCGCTTCCGGCTACCCATTCCTCTTGTGGGGGTGCGATCCCATGCAGGGGCCCCTGCACTTGCCGCTTGTCAGAAGGCGTCTTCTGCAGAAAAGCACCAGAGTCCATATTACAATTTCTTCCGTTAGAATACGACTCTCAAATTGACTTCCATACCAAAATGTGTAGAGTTCATAGCGGTTATGTGCACCAATTCTGAAGCAATGGTGTCGCGCGTGAAGCGGCCGGTTTCTAACCGGTCGTTTGCTTACATAGGATAGACTTGATGGAGGGGCATCCTGCACGCACAGCGCTACTAGCATTCGCGAAGGGTAGCCGTTGGCGAGAAATTGACAAATTCAAGTCTCCAGTGTATTGAATTCTGGGATTACTTTATTCGAGGAAGAACTGAGGAAATTTCATGTAGGTACATTTCCACCGCGATATACATGAAACGCGGTGGGAACAATTTTCGCGCCACTTTTGAAAAATTTCTATGGCGCATACCATGGAAATCGACATTCTCGATATTTTGGCACTAAAATGTCTGTAACTCGCTCATCTTGCCTCATAGAAAGGCGACCTGTACTATCGTCGAGACGCAAAAAGTTTAATTTCCTAAGTTACAGTAACACAGTTCGACACGTCATTTGAAAGGCCTCGACGTGCTCTTTTCACGTGACAGGACACTTTTTAAGCAGCAAAATAGGCACCACAAAACGACATTTTCAAGAGTTTTTCCACTGGTATAGCTCTAAATTTGTGTTACGTACTAGAGCGACACTCGACACGTCATTCGACAGCTCTTGAAAGTGCTGTTCCGTGTTGTAACATGATGAATTATACAGAGAACGCACTAAAAAATCATCAATTTGTTTTGCTCAGTAGCGGGCGTGTGACCCGAAGGCTCGTGATGCTATTTATGCTCAGTCAGAAATGCTTGCCAAGACTGGCTTAGTTTTGTCACATTTTTGCAGCGGAGCTTGAAGGAGAAATCTTCTTGCGCTGAAAGCAAGATCCCGGGCGAAATCAATATTGCGATGCAGTACCCTCTTTTTCTTGCGAAGCTGATTTGTGAAGCGGGACAATAAGAGCGGCGAGCTCGCACCTCCGCAAAGGATCGCAACTCTTTGACATTGTCAGTCAGAATACGAACTCAACTTTTTTCGCCCGGCCTCAGCCGGGCGAACCCCTACGAGAGCTTATCGTGCGTTCGTCCGTTCGTCCGTTACGCTCTCAGATCTCGGCGTTGGTAAGTCGTAGGAAGGAGATCTTGGGCTTTACGGAAAGGTCTCGACTCACTGGTAATGTCGCTAAGAGACTTCGAAATTCAAAAGTTTGAATTGCGCGCGCTACAGTAACCCGAAGGTTCAAACTGAAAACGGCTATTACTCGCTCGTCTTACGTCGTAGGGCGGCGTGCGATAGCGTCAACTAAAAGGTCTCGACGTGCTCTTTCGTTTGGCATTAAAACTTTTGTTAATTACGCAAACACGCAACACGAAAAGCGACATTCTCGCGTTTTTAACGCAGAAATCGCTCTAACTCGCTCAGCGTGCGTCGTACGGAGACGATCTTGGGTTGGTTGGATAGCTCTCGACTCACTGATCATTTGTTCTTCTATTGGTCGAAACTCAAAAGTTTGAATTTCGGGAGCTACAGTAACCCAAACGTTTAAAAC
Organism: Linhomoeus sp. GSCO2_2; assembly: GCA_030248115.1. Classification (NCBI taxonomy): domain Eukaryota; kingdom Metazoa; phylum Nematoda; class Chromadorea; order Monhysterida; family Linhomoeidae; genus Linhomoeus; species Linhomoeus sp. GSCO2_2. The sequence continues at coordinate 12,949 of JASAMZ010004859.1, read as the reverse complement.
GCAAAACTTATCTAACTCGCTCGTCTTCCGTCATAGAGAGACGATCTTGAGTTCGTTGAATAGGTTTCGGCACACTGATAATTCCGTTAAGAGAAGTCGAAATTCAAAAGTTTGAATTGCGCGCGCTACAGTAACCCGAAGGTCCAAAACGCAAAACGGCTCTAACACGCTCGTCTTACGTCGTAGAGCGGCGTGCGATAGGTCAACTAAAAGGTCTCGACGTGCTCCTTCGTTTGGCATTAAAAATTTTGTTAGTTACGCAAACACGCAAAACGAAAAGCGACATTCTTGCGTTTTTAGCATAGGAATCGCTCTAACTCGCTCAGCGTGCGTCGTAGAGAGACGATCTTGAGTTGCTGGATAGCTCTTGACTCACTGATCATTTGTTCTTCTGTTGCTCGAAACTCAAAAGTTTGAATATCGCGAACTACAGTAACCCAAAGGTTCAAACAGCAAATGGGCCCTAACTCGCTCGTCTTACGTTGTAGAGCGGCATTCGTTCGACCGTTTGAAAGCTTACGTTGAGGCAGTTGTTGAACGGTCATTCCTAAAGAAATACTTTTGTTTTTTTAAACCCCTGTCTTACGAACAACTTTGTCTGCAAAAATAATTAATCCCGGGCGATCCCAATGTTGCCCTGCAACAACCGCTCACAAATGCGTGTGTCTTGCTCAAAAAAATAATCCCGGGCGATCCTAATGTTGCCCTGCAAGAACCTCTCAGAAAGGAGCGTGTCAGAAGTAGCGCATGAATAGTGGACTCCGGGCGGGCGCGCGTCATATCGGAAAGGCTTCGAAATACTTTACAAAAGTATCCACTCTTTTACTCTTCCACTTTAAAACACTCACAAACCACTCTGTATTAATAAAACAACTCAACTTTTTTAAAACAGCTTGTTTCGCCGCGCCTCAGCGCGGCGAGGTGTATATGTTACAGTAAATACCCGCATCCAGTGAAAACCCGCATATGCGGGTTTTCACTAGATGTGTTAGTGATTACCCGCATATGCGGGTTTTCACTAGCCGCGTTAGTGAATACCCGCATATGCGGGTATTCACTAAAAGGTTTAGTGAAAACGCGTCTAGGAGTGCATGGTGAGTTCTGAACGAGTTCACACCAGATTACTGAATGAGTCCACACCAAATTACTGAATGAGTCCACACCCAATTACTACACGAGTCGACACCAAATTGCTGAGTGAGTCACACCAACCAATTGAACCGCACATGAGCAGACGAAGGGGATATCGTAGGTCTGAACAGGAGGTGATCGTAGCCTAGGCGGAGATCGTAGGCCTGAGCAGGAGGAGATCGTAGCCTAGGCGGAGATCGTAGGCCTGAGCAGGAGGAGATCGTAGGCTAGGCGGAGATCGTAGGCCTGAGCAGGAGGAGATCGTAGACTAGGCGGAGATCGTAGGCCTCAGCAGGAGGAGATCGTATTCTAGGCGGAGTCGTAGGCCTGAGCAGGAGGAAATCGTTGCCTAGGCGGAGATCGTTGGCCTGAGCAGGGGGAGATCGTAGGCTAGGCGGAGATCGTAGGCTAGGCGGAGATCGTAGGCCTGAGCAGGAGGAAATCGTTGCCTAGACGGAGATCATTGGCCTGAGTAGGAGGAGATCGTAGGCTAGGCGGAGATCGTAGGCTAGGCGGAGATCGTAGGCCTGAGCAGGAGGAGATCGTAGGCTAGGCGGAGATCGTAGGCCTGAGCAGGAGGAGATCGTAGGCTAGGCGGAGATCGTAGGCCTGAGCAGGAGGAGATCGTAGGCTAGGCGGAGATCGTAGGCCTGAGCAGGAGGAGATCGTAGGCTAGGCGGAGATCGTAGGCCTGAGCAGGAGGAGATCGTAGACTAGGCGGAGATCGTAGGCCTGAGCAGGAGGAGATCGTAGGCTAGGCGGAGATCGTAGGCCTGAGCAGGAGGAGATCGTAGGCTAGGCGGAGATCGTAGGCCTGAGCAGGAGGAAATCGTTACCTAGACGGAGATCATTGGCCTGAGTAGGAGGAGATCGTAGGCTATGCGGAGATCGTAGGCCTGAGCAGGAGGAGATCGTAGGCTAGGCGGAGATCGTAGGCCTGAGCAGGAGGAGATCGTAGACCTGAGCCGGAGGAAAGCCTGAGCCTAAGCCTAAGCCTGAGCCAAAGCCTGAGCTTGAACCAAAATTATTCATTGTAACGGTGGAATGAATTGGTGCGGTCTCATTCAGTAATTGCTGCTGAACTTGAAGTAAAAGAACCCAAGGAAAGAATTCAATGCTAGGATGTTTGGAACGATTAGATTAAATAATATAGCGAGACTTCAAGCGGACCCTGGAATAAGAAAGTACCGTGTTCACTTGTATGCGGCTGGCGATTCTGCGGAACAGCGCCGTGGAACGCGCATATGCGGGTATTCACTAACTGGACCAGTGAAAACCCGCATATGCGGGTATTCACTAACTGGATCAGTGAAAACCCGCATATGCGGGTATTCACTAAGTGTTTGGTGAAAACCCGCATATGCGGGTTTTCACTGTATGCGGGTATTCCCTGTCACATACATATGTCACCGGGAATTCCCGTATTTAGGGAAATCCCGTATATACGGGAATTCCCTAGACGTTCCAGTGAAATCCCGTATATACGGGATTTCCCTAACTAACCTAGGGAAATCCCGTATTCTCGCAAACGGGGAGGAGGAGGTGGGCGCCATTCGTGTTGCGCGCGCGATTGCCTATGATTAAAAGGGATGTGAATAGTTTCAACTTTTAAGCAGCTTTCAAAATAAATTCCTTGATTGAATACAATGCTATTGTCATTGACAGTTGTATGCCTTTGAATTCAGGCTATGCTTAGGCTCGCCCTGCGCCCACGCTGCACAAGAGTCAGTCGGCGTCGCAGTCTGGCGGGTCGATGCTTAGGCTTAGCGCGACCGGTGACCGACTTCAGGGCGCGCGGAGCGCGCCCTGAAGTTGGTGGTCGCGCTAAGCCTCAGTTTGAGACCCGCCAGGCGCGACGTCGACCGAGTTTTAGTGCAAACTATGAGTGGGGTGAACACTCCTCCATATACTTCACCTCCTGCTCAGGCCGGCAGTGCCCCTTCTAGTGTTTCGCCTGCCCGCGGCTGGAATACGGAATTTCCCTAACTCAGCTGGGGAATTCCCGTATATACGGGATTTCCCTAACGCAGCTAGGGAAATCCCGTATATACGGGATTTTCCTAGATACGGGAAGTCACTGTAACATATATACGGATGACAATGTCTGTGTGTCTGTGTGTCTGTCCGTCGCACAAAAGTAAGATAAGTGGCATATGTGGTCAAGTAGAGTCAAGGTCGCTGAGTACGGATCCGATGTCCGTTTCTGTTGCTAATTTCGCATTTTCGAGTTATTTACAATTAAAATATGAAAATGTCGAAAATCGACTTTTTTGCCTGATGCGCTAGCGGCAAAATTTCTTCAGGAATGGAAAGAGCATAGACCGCGGATAATTTGTAACGCAAAAGAAATTTTTTGCAAATGTGGAATTTAGTAGAAATACGCGATTATTTGTCAAAATTGACAAGAATAGAACGTCATTTATTGACGAATGTGAATGCAGAAATGGTAAGGCCGTATGTCAATACGAATTTGTGACATAGTTTTGCAGATTTAATGAATTGCAATTTCGAGCTATTTTTATACTCCACAAAAAAAGTGTGGAGTATATAGCGTTTGTGCGCGAAACGCAGTAATTTGGACCGGATGGCGTTCGCGCGTGAAGCGGCCGATTTCCAAACGGTCTTTTGCGTTGGGTAGGCCTAGTAAGTGGGCAGGGTGGACACCAAACGGGGTCACGCTGCGGGACCCCGTTGGCGGGAAATTCAAAAATTTAAATTTTCAGAGTACTGAAAAATGGGTTAAACAAGGTAGAACTCGAAAATGTTGCATATAATGGTATATACTATCTTTTGATATGTTGTAGTACTCGATAGGGCCGAGGGTGGAAAAAATGAATTGGATCGCTGCGGGACCCATTTTGGCGCCAAATTTGAAAAATTCGCGATTTTTCGCTGTTTTCCGACTTTGACGGTTTGCTGTGCGCGATAGGTAGCAGCTAGAGCCGCGAGACCGCTTTTGTTGCTCCTTCCCAGATGTCCTCTATCGAATGAGCCATTAACGGAGAAAATTGGTTGAGAGACAAAAAAGTTATTTTCCCGCAACTTTTTTGAATCCGGGGTCGAAAATTGCGATTTTCGCGTTTCGGCGTCTGTAGCGCTCGAATGCGTTGCCGAATCGGTTCAAAAGTGGTTTCAAACGATTCTACGTTGAAATCTAGTCCAGCAAAGTGTTTTTGGCAAATTTGCAGAGCTACAGTAACCCTGCCGCGTCCATTTGAATATTGGGGGTCTGGTCGACTTTCGCAATATTATACTCGATTTCGGTGTTTTCGGGGGCGCTGATTACGAATTTGGCATTCGTTTAGCGTTTAGATGTACTTTTATCACACCTGTGACCAATCTGCGTGCTACTGTACCCCAAGTGCAGAATTTTGGTACTGAGAGTCCATAGGAAGTTAGGGGTGTTGTATGTCGATTCTGGGGTATTTTGAGATGCAGATGACGAATTCGGCATTACTTTTACGATTGGGAGTGTTAGGAGGCCACAACAGGAGAGGAGTCACTGTACATAGGAGTTCAAATTTGTGGAGTATACTGCGTCCCCCGGACGACTTGCCTGGTCGTTTAAAATACGAATATGTCGAAAATCGACTTTTTCGTCTGATGAGCTAGAGGTGAAATTTCTTCAGAAATGGCAAGGACATAGCCCACGGATAATATGTAACACAAACTAAAATTGTTGCAAATGCAGAATTCGGTAAAACACGCGATTATATGTCAAAATTTTATAAATCGACAAAAATAGAATGTCGTTTTTTGACGAATTTGAACGCAGACATGGTAAGATCGTATGTCAATAAGAATTTGTGGCATAGTTTTACTGCTTTAATAAATTCCAATTTCGAGATATTTAGAATTAAATTTATTAAAATGTCAAAATCGACATTTTCGTCTGATGGCCAGAACAGCTGTTTATTGATGAATGTGCACTCGGAAACAGAAATGTGTACGCCGAACACAGGAATTCGAAGTTTTTTTGTTGGATGTGACGTTTTCACACAGGCAGGAAACATCAGATAAACGGCGTCGTATCATGCCGATAACATATAGCGAACGCGGCGATATCACTGATCTTTAGATCAGCTGTACAGACAACCGTATCGTGGGGATAGCTGCACTTGGCATTAAGGTACACGTTCTCAAGGAACTTTCTCCAAATACGGCTAACGATGTGTGCAAAGTTCACTATACTGTTCACCAAGATTTGACAGGCACAAAGTATAGGTTGAACTTTTTACACACACAGCTTGTTATTAGTACCGCAGCTTCTTTTGATTATTTTTCTTGCTTTTCCTTTTAGGCGCGCCCGTCCTGATCAAGCTCCAGTGAATCCAGTCCTGATCAAAGAAAATTACACACAAATCAAGTCTTCGAGACTATGTTGTGTGATGATTTTGGATGTGTAGCACGCCTGGTATGTGTAGCCGGCCACTATGCCGCTCGTTGCGTGTCTGTGTGTCCGGAGGTCGCCTCTCTGATCGGGGATGTGGCTTTGTGAGAGTGTAGCCCACCATCGTCGAATGATGTCTGTGTCGCAGCCCGCTTGCCGACAGTACTGGGGGTCGCCCGAGTACTAGCTGCAAAGGTGTTCAGTGCAAAGCTTGGCTTAGGCCTGGACTAGGCTTGGTCTTTGGCTTAGGATACCAAACAGGCGGCAAACATTCCCCCGACCGCTCGTCATAGACATCCTTTCTTATCACCTTCTGAGTGGTTTTTAACTGAATCAACTTCTAGTCATAATCGCTGTTGGTAAGGCGAAGAACGATGGAAATATCTGACGATGAAATCTGACGATGGAACGATGAAATTTCTTTTGTGCGCACGACGACAAACACACAGACACCCACACAATTCTGTTCCAGGTACATGCGCAACTGTGCTGTAATAAAACGTTGTTCAAGACATGCACGCGAGCAAGGTTGAGGGGCGCGCCGCCGCAGCGCTTGACTCGCTCGGACGAGAGTTTTAACCCACCGTAAGGCATCTTTTGTTGTGACCATACTTTTGCTGTGTATTTGGCACAGAGTTGTTATGCCTCATGCTTTGGCTTAGGCTTAGTCATAGGCTTAGGCATCAAAAGTAGGACAAAGCAGTGCAAATCGATGCGCACTCCGCTACTCCGACCTTATTAAGCAATGTTGTTTATAGCACGCTATAAACAGCTGCAGCTGCACAGCGTTCAACATTGGTTGTACGTTTGCTACCTACATTCGTGTAGGTGTATTGTATGTTTAGCTGACACAGTACAGCAAGCAATGTCTGACGAACCGTTGGTCAGTATTGACCATGGCAAGACATCTCAAAACGAAGAAAACACAGCGGCAGAAGAAGACGGAGATGCTAAGAAGACTGAAGTTAAACAAATAGCGTCTACACCAGTGGAGAATCAAGAAAATACTGCTTTGAATAAGACACCAAATCAAAACAATGACGAAATCGTCACTGAGAATCTCACTGACCCAACTGAAGAGGTGCCATTAGACCCTTCGCCAAAAGACGACGAGAAACGGAAGTCGATCGTTGCTGAAACGGCTGAGACCGTCTTGAAAGAGTATCGTTTGTGCCAAATTGAAATTCTCATTATTAATTCTCAAACTGTTACACTCTGACGTATTCAGAGTCCGTCGCCTGTCGAGTCGTCTGTCCGTCGCGTCGCCTGTTGAAGTGAAAGAGACAGTGACTTCGTGTAACACCAAAACAAAACTGATCTGTTTGGGATCAGCTGTGGGAGTTTCATTGCTACTATTGCTCACAGGATGGCTGATAGTGTCGCTTACAAGGGACAACTCGGGTCAGTATTAACTCAATCCAATTAATCAAGAGAATAAGTATCGTAGAATAGTAGATCGGAAATTGAACAACCAGAACAGAATTGTTCAATTGTTCAAATAACTAACAAAATAAGTTCGCTCAATACAATACTTTTCACTCCTAATCAAACAATGCGTCTACCGGTGGCTAATAGTTCAGTGTGCAAGATGCTGAAAGAAAACAACACATTGTACACTATACAGTATTTAAAAACCGGCAAAGTACGGGTCGGCGATATTGCCATAGTAAAATGTGCGACAGGGGAGAGGGCCATCTGTGGTAGTGACAGAGTGGATTACACTTCAAGAGTTAAGTGTTTGTCCGGTGGCAATTGGGCCCAGAACTTCCCTCCTTGCGTTCCAGGTTTGACTCGCCGTCTTCGTCGTCGTCGTCGTCGTCGTCGTCGTCGTCGTCATCGTCGTCGCCGTCGTCGTCGCCGTCGTCGTCGTCGTCGTCTTCGTCGTCTTCGTCGTCGCCGTCGTCGTCGCCGCCGTCGCCGTCTTCGTCGTCGTCGCCGCCGCCGTCGTCGTCGTCGTCGCCGTCTTCGTCGTCGTCGTCTTCTTCGTCGCCGTCGTCATCGTCGTCGTCGTCGTCGTCGCCGCTGCCGTCGTCGTCGTCGTCGCCGCCGCCGTCGTCGTCGTCGTCGCCGTCTTCGTCGTCGTCGTCTTCTTCGTCGCCGTCGTCGTCGTCGTCGTCGTCGCCGCTGCCGTCGTCGTCGTCGTCGTCGTCGTCGTCTTCTTCGTCGCCGTCGTCATCGTCGTCGTCGTCGCCGCTGCCGTCGTCGTCTTCGTCGCCGCCGCCGTCGTCGTCGTCGTCGCCGTCTTCGTCGTCGCCGTCGTCGTCGTCGTCATCGTCGTCGGCGCCGTCGCCTTCGTCGTCGCCGTCGTCGTCATCGTCGTCGGCGCCGTCGTCGTCGTCGTCGTCGCCGTCTTCGTCGTCGTCGTCGCCGCCGCCGTCGTCGTCGTCTTCGTCGTCGTCGTTGTCGTCGTCGTCGCCGCCCGTCATTGCAATGGTACATTCCAACAGCGGTGCTTCGATGCCCCAGAACCCGAATAACGACGACTTGGAAAAGGTCCAGCGGTACCTTCTTTTACTTGCGATCAATGAAATACCACGAGACAGCATTGTCAGAAGACAGCTATTTGTGGAATATCTGCAAACAGCGGAATAACAACAAGTTTAGACTCTGTTATACGGAGCCGCGTTTTAGCGGTCTCATAAGCAGAAGTGTTGCGAAGGATAAGGTGAGTTCTGCCGTCACTTAACAGCCTTTACTTACAGACATTAGAGCAAAACGCTTATGCAGAGAATGTAAATTGAGCCATTCCTGTGTATACCATGTTGCAGTGAATACTCGCATCCGGTGAAAATCCGCATACATACGGTTTGTACTAGATGTGGTTATTCCCTGAAACACATGCAAGACAGTTGTTTGCAGTCGCAGTGTCTAACGACGAGGAAGAGCGGAACACTTGGCCATGATAGTGCGGCCTCAGTCACTGCTCTCGATAGCAAGCTATTCTATTTCAAGAAAAGTTAGCGTTTTCCAGGAACTTCCACGTCGCCTTCTCAGCAACCGACGACGGTGGTGGCGGCGGCGGCGACGACGACGACGGCGACGACGACAACGACGACGACGACGACTTTTGTCTCCCTACAACTCCTTTGCACCGCAATACAACTTTATTTTCAGACGGAAAATTGACCGTCGAAGAGTACGCTCTACAAAATTTTATTTTCCACGATTTACAACGCGATGTAGTGAGAAGGAAGGACGATGGGAAAGGGTGCAAGTGGCAGTGTTGCTACGAAATAGTTTACGCTATCTGAAGACTGCTGCGACGCTAGACTGATCACTATCAAATCTGGATTCTGAAGTAAACTGTTATTGTCTTAACCTGCTAACAGAATGTAGCTGTAACTCTGAACAAAACAATGCCCGAAGTTTTGTTTTGAACTACATACGTTCTAACACCAGCATTTACAACAGGCGCGGTCCAGTCAAATCACTTGCAGCAATTCCATAGAGAACCACAGTGTTTGTTAAACAGTTTCGGATGGGCTTTGACTTCAGTGCTTCGAGAGATGCCGACAAGGCTTTTGGAAGTCTGCCATAGCGCTTGCATTTGCCAATTGTGCAGCCTCAAAGGACAGACGAGGGGTTTCAAGCGTTGTCAAACCAAAGGGATAAACAAAAGGACAAAAGGGACAAAGAGAATTCAATCTGACAACTCCAGTCGCAACAGACATGGCCAAGCGCGGAATTCTCCGTTTCAGTTCCATATTCTGTGGTAATTGCCTCCGTTGAATTCTCGTTCCACTTTGACAGCGAATACCCCAACATGGCAATGGCAATATCCGAACAAGGCAATCCTGCTTCATACTCCATTAAGATCTAGACTGTCTGCTAGCCAGTGCCATGTCGGTATGCGGCAACTCAATATGAATTCGCAGGCCACTTTGCAGGTATTGCAACCTTCTCCTTTGTTTGACAGCATTGCAAGCACACAGTTTGGATGCGCCATTGTTTTGAGTGGCAGAAGATGACAAACACGCTGTGCCGTTCGTTTGTGCAGTCCGACAGTTGAACCAGCCAAGGCCTAGCGAATGACCTTTTTCCCGCTCTACTTCGTCTGTTATCTGTTTGAATTCTCCTTCCACATTCTGACCGATAATGAGAGAAATCTCAGCCACGTCACTATAGTCCATTCAAGAAAGGCGTGCACTGGGTGGTTTTTCGAGTCTGCAGACTTTGTGCTTTGGGAAACCCCAATCAATTATACATCGCTGGATACCGCTGTAGGAGTGTGTTGGCGCGGTGCGTGTTTGGGCATAATCACGCAACACGCACCGGTTTGAGGCGCACATGAAAATTTTGAGGTTTTTTACAGGGCGGGCGATTTTGATAATTTTTACACCAGTTGTACCCCAAGGTGGCCTGATATCATATTTTAAATTTCAGCGAAATCGTTTGGCTACAGCGTTAGTTATGGCCTGCCGCGTGCACCCTACTTTAGCCCAAAATGGCCAAAATCGCCGAAATCGACCAAAGAGGGTACACTTTTTTAATAACTCAAGAGTGAAATGGTGAAATTTCTTTAAACTTTCTATGTGTGAACTAGGATCAATTGTCTACACAATGGAACAAACCCCATCTTATTCGACTGCGATACGCTCGAATACGACTCAATCAAAGAGACCCAACTTTTGGCCGAAACGACGCTTTTCGGCTGGATTGCAGATCGAGGCCGTCCAGCAGGCCGAAAAGCGTCGTTTCGGCCAAAAGTAGGGTCTCTTTGATTGAGTCGTATTCGAGCGTGTCGCAGCCGAATAAGATGGGGTTTGTTCCAATGTGTAGACAATTGATCCTAGTTCACACATAGAAAGTTTAAAGAAATTTCACCAGTTCACTCTTGAGTTATTAAAAAAGTGTACCCTCTTTGGCCGATTTCGGCGATTTTGGCCATTTTGGGCCAAAGTAGGGTGCACGCGGCAGGCCATAACTAACGCTGTAGCCAACCGATTTCGCTGAAATTTGAAATATGATATGAGGACACCTTGTGGAACAACTGGTGTAAAAACTATCAAAATCGCCCACGCTGTGCAAAAACTCGAAATTTTTATGTGCGCCTCAAACCGGTGCGTGTTGCGTGATTATGCCCAAACACGCACCGCGCCAACACACTCCAACAGGGGTATCCAACAATGTATAAATCATTTGGGTTTCTCAAAGCATAAAGTCTGCAGACTCGAAAAACCCCCAGTGCACGCCTTTCTTGAATGGACTATAGAAGTGACATTCGCTCACCATTTGATACTGTATGACTGACTGTAACTGACAGTTCTTGAATGGCCTACATATGTGAATGAATGTGAATTGGTGCGAACGCACTGCTAATGTGTCTCTCCAATGGACAGAAATCAATGGCCGATGACCGAACAAAAGTCAGATATTATTAGCGACCGCCTTGCGTCGGCTCAGTTTGACAATTCGACCACCCCCGGCCAACAATGCATAGCTTGAAAGTCGCATGAGAGCAGACATACATAGGGTTAAAGCGCGTAAACCGTAATTCTCATTCTCATTCCACTTTGTGAGTGACTATGCAGTCTGGTAATCTTCCAGGTTCCGTCGTTTTCGCTACGAAGGTTTGTTGACAAATGGATTGCAGAAGAGACGACAACGTGTCACAACCACATGATTGAAGCAGTGTGCAAGCAAGCATCGTCCACACACAGAAATGTGTGGGTTCAGTCTCGTAAGTCCAGTCGCACCAACCATGGTCGAGCGAATACATAGTTTCTAATTCGGCCTTGGAGCTAACGAATCCCGACTAATTTTCATTAGGGAAAGTGACGTACACACTCGATGTAGGTATGTTCCAGACCTCGTTTGGAATCGCGTAGCAATCAGCCAATGGCCGTGAACAGTCTGATATCCTTCACACTCAGTCCTGTAGCTTAGTGAGCCACAGTCTGGCAGTTGCAGGTCAGCTGCGTGAGTGACAAGATAGTTTCAGGGGAACAGACGCAAGCGAACTGATGAACGGGTTGGCACAAGTCCGACATGCCTCGCAGGTGCCTTGTTCGAGCTCAGTTCGACAACTCAACCAGCCAAGGCCACCAATGGTCACAGCCAAGGCAACCAATGGCCACAGCCAAGGCAACCAATGGCCACAGCCAAGGCAACCAATGGCCACAGCCAAGGCAACCAATGGCCACAGCCAAGGCCACCAATGGCCACAGCCAAGGCAACCAATGGCTACAGCCAAGGCCACCAATGGCCACAGCCAAGGCCACCAATGGCCACAGCAAAGGCCACCAATGGCCACAGTCAAGGCAACCAATGGCCACAGCCAAGGCAACCAATGGCCACAGCCAAGGCCTTTCCAAGGCCAGGAAAGGATGGCTGGTCAGTGGACAGTGTTGGTGGGTTGCTGGAACAGTCACAACCTTCTGAACCTATTGTTGAATTCTCATTCCACCTTGCGGCTTCACAGCCTGATACAATGGTCGACACGACGAGCATAGAGTGACCCGCAAGCAATTCCCATCATGCTTCATTTGAGCTCTGGAGTGGCTGCCAGCCAATATGGGCCATGTCAGGACACTTTTAGGTGCATTTTGTGTCCTTTATGGAGAATGCAGTTTTTGCAGCCTTCTGCTTTGACGACTTTGCAGCACATCCAGCTGACGACAGGGCATCGAACACACTGTTGTGTTTCAGTCTGACAGTTGTTCCAATTGGTGCGTGCGTAGCGAGTAGTTATGCTCCCACTCTGCTTCATATTTGTAGTTGTTGGTAAGTAGCCACTGAAATCTCATTCCACCTTCTGACTGCACAGTTTGGCACGACTGTTCCACCTTCCACCGACGTCCTCGATGGAACAGTGTCTGATACGAGTGTCGATCTGCCAAAAGAGTCATCGGCATAAACACTTGTGCCGACGATTTGTCCTTGTTGAATTGCCTTTCCACCTTGTGGCTGTGTAGTTCGGTGCTAATCGTAATCAACCAGCTGCCGTCGTCTTCTCATAGAAAGTTGAGAGGAGACATTGTATTTCCAGTTAGTTGGCAGTTTGACTGGATTTTGCACAACGTAGAACTTGGCGTTAAAAAGTCTGGTAGAGATCTCTGCCATTTTCATCCCGCGCCGATGTGAATAATCATTTGACGCCTTCTTTTTACATTTCAATTTGCATATTTGACGTCAGCCTTGAATAAATAAACGACCAATAATCATTCTTCCAAGGTCCACTCTGATCATTTTGCCATCTTTCGTGCAGCCAAAATTGGGTGTAATGCGCAGTCGGTTCGACAGTTCGGCCAGCCATGGCTATTTTCGACACATTCTACCCATTCCACTCGGTTGAATTGTCTTTCCGCCATCCAATGAATAAGTTAGGTCGAGTGCAGTTTATTTATTTCCATGAAATGGCAATACGTTGAAGACGTCAATTGACCCCAATTCTTTCGGCTTGGGCAAATTCACAACTCTGCTTCCCCT
>JASAMZ010004858.1:0-35857 GCA_030248115.1 Linhomoeus sp. GSCO2_2 | reverse complement strand
TTTGTAGGCAGTCTTCAGAGCTTGAGGGGAAGACGATTAGGGCGACGGGCGGTCGGCAGGGCGTCTTCTGGGAAAGGGGAGCGACGGCGCGGCCGTGCAAAGTATGGTCCAACGGCGGGACCAAAGGGCGTGACGTGTCTCGAGCGGAAGCACAGTCTGTGCAGCAAAGGGCCTCAGGGGAAGAGGGACGGCCGGCCGAGCGGAGATGGGCGGCCAGATTGGGGGAGTGTCCCATGGAGCTTTGGGAGCCGGTTGCCTCTCCACAGGCGGTAGGAGCAGATCCACAAAGGGCGAAGGGCACGTAGACAGGTACAGGAACGGTGCAGGTACAGCAGCACGTTGACGTCGATCAGGAACGGGTTACAGCAAAGCATGGGATAGCAGAGCGTCCAGAGGGGTAACGCTACATCCCTCCCCTCTACTCAAACGCATCCTCGCGATTGCTGGAGCAATGGTCCAAACGCATCCTCGCGTTTGCTGAAGCAGCAGTTGCTGGAGGGTCAGCTGTGGGAAGGGAACAGTCTCAGCTGTTGTGGCAGGGAGTTAAATCAGGGCGGTGTCGCCAGGGTTGAGGTTCTCCTTCAGGAACCAGTGGTGGGCTTGGATGGCTGCAGTAGTACTGGCAGCAGGCAGGGGAATCAGCAGGTTGGTCGGCATCGGGTTCTTCTTCAGTCGGGGGGTGGCTCCATCCACTGCAGGCGCTGGCTTCACTGGAGCTGCTGCACCAGAATCCAGGATCTCCTTCCAGAGATGGTTGTCAATCTGGACCGACCCAGGCAAGAGTTTGGCTGACTGCCATTTCGCCTTTGGGTCTTCTGGCTGGGGAGTGGCCAGCTGGGTTGAGGGTGCTCGTCTGTGGGGAATGACGTAGCGCGTCACACTGGTTGGCATTGGCTCAAAACCAGGTGGGGGTGACAGAGTCACAAGGGCGTCCGGCTCTGCGGCGCCTGGGGTTTGTTCACTGGGGACCACTGGAGGGATCATCTTGCACTTTTTGCCATGGGGCATCTCGGCCTGCGCTTTTCTCTTGCGCCTTTGTTGGCGCTTGACTCGCGCGCCTTCGTTGGTGGCGTCACGTGGACTGGTGGAGCACTCGTGCTTGGTTGTGGCAACTGTGTTCAGAGCAATGGCCAACGCAGTGGCCTCAGGCGTTCCACTAGAGGTGTCGGCCAATGAGTCAGTCACTGGGCTCATTGTCGCACTTGCGTGTGCCTCTCGAGTTTCGCGCCAGTTTCCAAAGGGCAGTACGCTTTTGATGGCTGTCAAAATGTGACCTCTGCCAGGCCCATTGAAGCCAATGGTGAACGGCGCAATATCTGGTCATGAAGTCTTGACCCAAGAGCATCTCGTGCGCAGTCACCTCTGCTACGGTCACCTTGACGTCTGGGAACATCTCGGTTCTGAGGGTCAGTTTGACGATTGCTGTTCCTACAGCTTTGGATACTTGTCCGTCAGCGCCAATGAATCGTCTGTCGCAACTCGCAGGGCGTGAGTTGGAGGCTCAGTCTTTTCGCCAAGTCAGCACTGATCATTGTCACAGTGCATCCCGTGTCAAACAGCACATTGGCTCCGTGGCCATCGAGCTCTCCTCTGATCACCATGGGTGCAGGGGGCTCGTCAAATGGCAGTTCAATCGGGACCATCTGGTCGTTCAGTTCCACCACAGGGCTCTGAGAACTGGAAGTAGCCTTCAGCGACGGCGGTACTGTTAAGCGTGTCTGACTCTCCATGGGGCACACTGCAAAACTGTTGTCAGTGGCGCACGACTGATTACGTTGTTGGGAGAGTCTCTCCAGTTCAGTTAACTCTTGCGTCACTTCCTCGCATTGCACTTGCAGAGCGTCCCTCTTCTGTTGAAGAGTTCGAATGAGTGAACGCGTTTGCTGGCAGACATCCATGTCGCCAGTTGTGACGGCTTTGCCTTGAGAGCCATCTCTCGTCTGTCGTTCCAGTATGTGACTAAGAATGTCGATTTCAGCTGTCAGCTGGGCTCGTTCAGTTGCAAAATTGCTCCTCTGCTTCTCCAGCGTCTTAGTCAACTGACTGATGCGTACAGCCACAGACTGAGTTCTGGCAGAGTTCTGTAGAGGCTCCTTCATACAAGCCTCTCCTGCTGTAACCGGCTTCAACAGCGAATGGGCGGCCTTGCCTTCGACTGTTAGGCTATCCGCCTGGCTGGGCGTGTTCGCCAAGCCTTCAGGGAACGTGCTGATAGACATCAGCTGTGGGCGATTTGGGCTGATCGCAGGTGTTGTTTTTTTTTGGGGGTGTGGGGTGGTTTTTTTGGTTGTGTTTTGGGGGTGGGTTGGTGGGGGTGTGTGTGTGGTTGTGTGTTTGCCGCGCGTTTGTTGTGGGTTTTTTTTGCTGTGGTTGCTGCGGGGTGTGTGGTGGTTTTTATAATTAGGAGGAGAGACAGGAACGTTTTGAGTGGTTGTAGGGTTTTTAGTGGGGTGGGGGTGGATGTATTGCGGGTTGGTGGGTTTTTATTGCTGCGGGGTGGGGGGGGTGGTGGTCGGTTTTTCTTGCGGGTGTCCCTGGGGGATCTCACATCAGAAGTCGGTGGGATCAAGCTCAGCGTGTTCGCTTGAATTGAACGATCCTCCTTTCTTCCAGAGGCGAAACGGAAGACTCTTGCGAGCATGCTTGAGTGGGCAGCTCTTCTTCTTGCCTTGCGTGCTCCCAGTCGTTGAGGCCATCGTCTCTAACCCATTGAGATTTGTGTGGGCACCCACGGGCAAAATGGTTTCCGCCGCAATTGTAGCACTCGACATACCAATCATTCGGTTCGTCTGGGCTCTCTCCCACGTCGAATTCTGCGGAGTTCAACTGCGCGCCACTATTGGCTGCTTCTCGAGTGAATACACGCGACAACTCACGAACCGGAGTGCGTACGACAGCGGTGCTTCCTCGTTGACTAGAGGTTTGCACTCTCGCTTCTAGATCTGCAGTCCAGTCTACCAGCTCTGTAAACGAGAAGCTGTCGTCAGGGCACACGACTTTTGCAGTTTGTCTCAACTCGCCTCTGATGCCGTTCAAGAACGCGTCTTTCACAGCACTTCTCAAATCGAGGGGGTCGTCTGTGCGATTGGCACTCAGCCAGCCTTCTCCATAGGCAATGCGGCCTAACTCCTTGACGACCTTCCCATAGTCTGTCAGGCTCTCTCCTTCGAGCTGCACGCGAGAGGTTAGTTCTTCCCGAGCCAGGGCTGTGTCTTCTGGCCTACGGTACTTCTTGCGCAAAGCGGCGCAAAGCGTGGCAAAATCGGTCTGTGTTGCGATCGACAACGTGGAGACATAGGCGGCGACGTCGTCGTCCAGCCTTGAACGTAACAATTGGGCGCAGGCGTCGTGCGAAACGCCATTTTGCTTGAGCACATTCTGCACGTCGTGGATAAATCTATCCACTCGAAGCGAATGGTCTCCGTTGTAGAGCGGCATGCGCGTTAGTTGCTTTAAAGCCAACTTGGTGCCGTGTGCAGTCACCGATTGAGCAGCGGCATTCTGTTGTGCGAGCGCTTGAATTAACGCTACTGGGTCAGCCTCTTGGGCCAGACGCTGCATCAACTGCTCGACGTTCATCATCTGTTGATAGCGTTCTGCGTCAACCGTAACAGTGGCTATATCGTCCGGCATGGCTGCTTGCTCGTCAGCTTCTTGATGACCGGAACTTGCCGTGCGTATGCGACAATGATCGCAATTACTCAACGTTTCACTCAACGGTTTCGATTCACTTCGACCAATCGGAGTTCTGAAACGGCGTACTGTTGCGAGTTACAGCACCAATAGGCGTCTCGCGTTCCCTCTGCTCTAGGCAGGTCAATTGCGCGTGCTCTGCAGCACTGACACAGCGTGCGGTTTGGCTCTACAAAGCCTGTCACAACGCACTTACTGTACGCAAGTCTTTCACACAGCTTGCCTCCCCTCTACTCGTGTGAACGGACTGACTGTCCTCTCACTTTTACACGAGCAGGTCAGTTGGAAGGAACGCACGTTCTCGCGCTTTCAATGCGTGCGCGGCTAACTGTTACATACGTTTCCACACGTGCCACGTTGCTTTTCGCAATGCAGTCAGCGCAATGCTATTCGCGACAGCACAACACTTCCTTTGTCACTAGCAACTGTTGCCTTCACCAACAGGCATAGGAGGGGTTTCGCACTATCTGGCTGATTAGGCGAACCACTAGGTACTCTCAGTACCGTGACAGACGGCAGTCTGTATCGCCGAAAGGGTTGGGATCGCGTCCCTTTCACTTCAGTTGTCAAGAACGATCTCGGTTGAGTTGGCTGGCGACAAAGCGCTGCTGCCCAGTGAGTGTTCAAGACAGGTTTTCAGTGACAGGTGTCTCTGAATCTCGGGCCCAGCTCCAACGACAAGCGTGAGCGGTCCGAGGCTACCCGGGTTTTCGAGAAACCAAAGAGGGCACCCGAGCGACTAACGCTGGCTCCCACGGGGACCTCAAAGAGGGTTTTGGTCAGTTCGCACCCGAAGAACAAGTTTCACTGTACTCGACAGCTTTGCTTGACTCAAGGATTGAGCTTTCGGCAGGTAACCACTGTTCCCGACAGGGCACTGCAAGGTTCCGCTGACTGTCCACAATACGGTGGAAATGCAGCCAGGTCAAACGCTCCTTTAGAGCACTCTCGAGCGACTAGGTACTCGAGTCACGTCACTTCAACTCGTCCCTTCAACAAGCTACAGGCACATAAGACAAGGGCGAGGGTGCAGGATCAGTTGAGACAGTTCAACTGCACCACAAGCACTTGCAAATGGCTTTCGCTTCAGGAGCTCACTCAGCTTCTCGGCGAAGGGTATGAGAACCCAAACGCCACCGAGGCCCCCTTAACGGCTCCAAAATTATGTGGCGTTAACCCTCGGCCACGAATCGATTTCCTTCTTTTGGCAATTCACCTAACGGTTACACAGTTCGACGAAACAACAAGAACGAGGGCGAGAATGGAGTGGACACTGGGTAGACGGACGAACACTGACTTTCAACTGACTTATATCTCACTTCACTAGTGTTTCTGGTCGGCCTTTTGTAGGCAGTCTTCAGAGCTTGAGGGGAAGACGATTAGGGCGACGGGCGGTCGGCAGGGCGTCTTCTGGGAAAGGGGAGCGAGGGCGCGGCCGTGCAAAGTATGGTCCAACGGCGGGACCAAAGGGCGTGACGTGTCTCGAGCGGAAGCACAGTCTGTGCAGCAAAGGGCCTCAGGGGAAGAGGGACGGCCGGCGGAGCGGAGATGGGCGGCCAGATTGGGGGAGTGTCCCATGGAGCTTTGGGAGCCGGTTGCCTCTCCACAGGCGGTAGGAGCAGATCCACAAAGGGCGAAGGGCACGTAGACAGGTACAGGAACGGTGCAGGTACAGCAGCACGTTGACGTCGATCAGGAACGGGTTACAGCGAAGCATGGGGATAGCAGAGCGTCCAGAGGGGTAACGCTACAGTAGGTTAGGAGAGCATCGTGCTCGAACTATGTATGTAGTAGGTATCATGGCTGGCGCGGCAGCGCCAGACCATAATATGTTCCATCCAGGCCGCGCGCGCCTTTTCCCATCGTCACGATATTTATTTCTCGGGCTGAACTGAACGGAATTGGTTGAAATTTGGTACACTAAAGGACTTTATCATAAACAGATTAAATTCCAAATTTGGTCAAAATCGGTTAAGTGCAGCGAAAGTTACAGGCGCAAAAATGATCGCGACGCGTTTCTTGTCCCACGGGCGGGGGGTGAATTCTTCTCCTTCTTCTTCTTCTTCTTCTTCTCCTTCTCCTCCAGATCACGCTCTAACGTCCATCAGCATCTCGTCGAGTCGCCCTCTATTGTTGTCCCCACCCACGGTTGTGCGCGTACAGTGCGGCATCTAAGCGCCCCCCCCCCCGTTCAGGAGCCCCTGCATACGTGCCCCAAAATTGTCCTACTCGTTTTGTGCGTGCCTTAAGGTGTTCCCCCGCTCGTTCAGGAGGCCCTGCATAGGTGTACCAAAATTGTCCTGTTCGCTTTGTGCGTGCCTCAAAGTGCCCCCGCTCGTTCAGGAGGCCCTGCATAGGTGTCCCAAAATTGTACTGTTAAGCTTTGTGCGTGCCTCAAAGTGCCCCCGCTCATTCAGGAGGCCCTGCATAGGTGTCCCAAAATTGTCCTGTTAAGTTTTGTGCGTGCCTCAAAGTGCCCCCGCTCGTTCAGGAGGCCCTGCATGGGTGTCCCAAAATTGTCCTGTTCGCTTTGTGCGTGCCTCAAAGTGCCCCCGCTCGTTCAGGAGGCCCTGCATAGGTGTCCCAAAATTGTCCTGTTCGCTTTGTGAGTGCCTCAAAGTGCCCCCGCTCGTTCAGGAGGCCCTGCATAGGTGTCCCAAAATTGCCCTGTTAAGTTTTTGTGCGTACCTCAAAGTGCCCCCGCTCGTTCAGGAGGCCCTGCATAGGTGTCACAAAATTGTCCTGTTCGCTTTGTGCGTGCCTCAAAGTGCTCCCGCTCGTTCAGGAGGCCCTGCATAGGTGTCCCAAAATTGTCCTGTTCGCTTTGTGCGTGCCTCAAAGTGCCCCCGCTCGTTCAGGAGGCCCTGCATAGGTGTCCCAAAATTGTCCTGTTAAGTTTTGTGCGTGCCTCAAAGTGCCCCCGCTCGTTCAGGAGGCCCTGCATAGGTGTCCCAAAATTGTCCAGTTAAGTTTTGTGCGTGCCTCAAAGTGCCCCCGCTCGTTCAGGAGGCCCTGCATAGGTGTCCCAAAATTGTCCTGTTCGCTTTGTGCGTGCCTCAAAGTGCCCCCGCTCGTTCAGGAGGCCCTGCATAGGTGTCCCAAAATTGTCCTGTTAAGTTTTGTGCGTGCCTCAAAGTGCCCCCGCTCGTTCAGGAGGCCCTGCATAGGTGTCCCAAAATTGTCCTGTTCGCTTTGTGCGTGCCTCAAAGTGCCCCCGCTCGTTCAGGAGGCCCTGCATAGGTGTCCCAAAATTGTCCAGTTAAGTTTTGTGCGTGCCTCAAAGTGCCCCCGCTCGTTCAGGAGGCCCTGCATAGGTGTCCCAAAATTGTCCTGTTCGCTTTGTGCGTGCCTCAAAGTGCCCCCGCTCGTTCAGGAGGCCCTGCATAGGTGTCCCAAAATTGTCCTGTTCGCTTTGTGCGTGCCTCAAAGTGCCCCCGCTCGTTCAGGAGGCCCTGCATAGGTGTCCCAAAATTGTCCTGTTAAGCTTTGTGCGTGCCTCAAAGTGCCCCCGCTCGTTCAGGAGGCCCTGCATAGGTGTCCCAAAATTGTCCTGTTCGCTTTGTGCGTGCCTCAAAGTGCCCCCGCTCGTTCAGGAGGCCCTGCATAGGTGTCCCAAAATTGTCCTGTTCGCTTTGTGCGTGCCTCAAAGTGCCCCCGCTCGTTCAGGAGGCCCTGCATAGGTGTCCCAAAATTGTCCTGTTCGCTTTGTGCGTGCCTCAAAGTGCCCCCGCTCGTTCAGGAGGCCCTGCATAGGTGTCCCAAAATTGTCCAGTTAAGTTTTGTGCGTGCCTTAAAGTGCCCCCGCTCGTTCAGGAGGCCCTGCATAGGTGTCCCAAAATTGTCCTGTTCGCTTTGTGCGTGCCTCAAAGTGCCCCCGCTCGTTCAGGAGCCCTGCATAGGTGTCCCAAAATTGTCCTGTTAAGTTTTGTGCGTGCCTCAAAGTGCCCCCGCTCGTTCAGGAGGCCCTGCATAGGTGTCCCAAAATTGCCCTGTTAAGTTTTGTGCGTGCCTCAAAGTGCCCCCGCTCGTTCAGGAGGCCCTGCATAGGTGTCCCAAAATTGTCCTGTTCGCTTTGTGAGTGCCTCAAAGTGCCCCCGCTCGTTCAGGAGCCCTGCATAGGTGTCCCAAAATTGTCCTGTTAAGTTTTGTGCGTGCCTCAAAGTGCCCCTGCTCGTTCAGGAGGCCCTGCATAGGTGTCCCAAAATTGCCCTGTTAAGTTTTGTGCGTGCCTCAAAGTGCCCCCGCTCGTTCAGGAGGCCCTGCATAGGTGTCCCAAAATTGTCCTGTTCGCTTTGTGCGTGCCTCAAAGTGCCCCCGCTCGTTCAGGAGGCCCTGCATAGGTGTCCCAAAATTGTCCTGTTCGCTTTGTGCGTGCCTCAAAGTGCCCCCGCTCGTTCAGGAGGCCCTGCATAGGTGTCCCAAAATTGTCCAGTTAAGTTTTGTGCGTGCCTCAAAGTGCCCCCGCTCGTTCAGGAGGCCCTGCATAGGTGTCCCAAAATTGTCCTGTTCGCTTTGTGCGTGCCTCAAAGTGCCCCCGCTCGTTCAGGAGGCCCTGCATAGGTGTCCCAAAATTGCCCTGTTAAGTTTTGTTCGTGCCTCAAAGTGCCCCCGCTCGTTCAGGAGGCCCTGCATAGGTGTCCCAAAATTGTCCTGTTCGCTTTGTGCGTGCCTCAAAGTGCCCCCGCTCGTTCAGGAGGCCCTGCATAGGTGTCCCAAAATTGCCCTGTTAAGTTTTGTGCGTGCCTCAAAGTCCCCCCGATCGTTCAGGAGGCCCTGCATACTTGTCCCAAAATTGTTCTACTTGTTTTATGCGTGCCTCAAAGTGCGCCCGCTCGTTCAGGAGGCCCTGCATACGCGTTACCAAATTGCCCTGCCCGTCCCGTACGCTATATGTCAAACTATGACAAATATGTCAAACTCTTACGAGAGCCTTTACAGTCGTGTCTCAAGGTGGCCTACATCGGTAACGTGGGTTAATTGGCTCAGCCAATCAAAAAGTAAGAGTATTTCATGTAAAATGCCTAAAGGCAGAAAGGGGAATATGTTCCAAGTATGAAGCATGTAAAAGCAAGAGTATTAAACGATATTCCTATGGTGTAGCAAATGCGGCGCTTTGCGCCGCCCACCAATTTGTTAAAGAAAGAATAGTACCAGTATTGATTGAAAGAAAGCATTTTCGACTAAAATCATCCACACAAACTGCGCAAAGGTCACAACGACACGCGGTAACATATTCGGCACATCATAGCGTGTCGTTGTGACCTTTGCGCAGTTTGTGTGGATGATTTTAGTCGAAAATGCTTTCTTTCAATCAATACTGGTACTATTCTTTCTTTAACAAATTGGTGGGCGGCGCAAAGCGCCGCATTTGCTACACCATAGGAATATCGTTTAATACTCTTGCTTTTACATGCTTCATACTTGGAACATATTCCCCTTTCTGCCTTTAGGCATTTTACATGAAATTCTAAGGTAGAGTCGTCGTGATGTGATGCTTAGTGGTGTAGACTAGTCAGACATGACAGGTTGGCGAGGCAAAAACGTTAGGAAAGACAATTTTTTCCCGTTTTAGTGCTAATTCATGCAAAATTGGCGCCGCAAGCGAAAAATTGGCTATTTTAGGCTTGAAGACAAACTCTCGAATACTCGTTGCGCCGCATTGAAAATTTTGACTGTTTGAGCGTCGCAGCAAAGACTGCTAGTTGCGTTGCAAGCAGAAAGTTTCGCAATTTGTAGTACCACATTTTAATATTTTTACAGCGACCGCAGGCAAAACGTTTTGTACTACTGGGCATTGCCGCCCTAGGCCCTGTGGCTACTTCATTTGTCTTGCTTGTTTGAATTTTGGTTTGCCTGCAATAGCTGACGTAATTTTGTTTAGTGTGTCCCGCTTCATCACCTTCTGAGTGTGGACGCTTCTGCCACCTACAGTTGGCAATATTATGATATACAAAGTGGTTTTGTATATTTTTTTGTATATTTCTTTGTATATTTTTTTGTATATCTCCCCACTGTTTTCGTTCATGTAGAGAGGTTCGATTTGGGCTTGGGTAACCACAGCAAGCTGTGTGTGTAAAAAGTTCAGCCTATACTTTGTGTCTGTCAAATTTTGGTGAACAGTATAGTGAACTTTGTGCACATCGCTAGCCGCATCTGGAGAAAGTGTGTTGAGAACGTGTGCCTTAATACCAAGTGCAGCTGTCCCCACGATACGGTTGTCTGTACAGCTGATCTGAAGCTCAGTGATATCGCCGCGTTCGCTATATGTTATCGGCATGATACGACGCCGTTTATCTGGGCATTGTCAAATGGAACATGCTCTGTGCAGTTCAAAACTGACGCGTCTTAAGCAGATCGTGCTTGATAGTACGGTAACACTAATTTTGAAGCTAAGTGTTACTAAGTTAGCACTAAGTTACGGTAGTCCTCTATACACAGTGTGTAAATTTGCTGGCATCATGTTCTATGCATTGTGCATTCGAGGAAATAAACGCAAAGGCAGTCGAGGAAGAAGTGAGGAGAAACGCTCCCGAATTTTCTCCGCCGGACTGTCAAGTTCACAATGAGTGGAAATCGTAAAAGGATCAGCCAGACGAGGCAGAGCACATATTTGTCGGACATTTGTCTGCGATATTCTAAGGTAGAGTCGTCGTGATGTGATGCTTAGTGGTGTAGACTAGTCAGACATGACAGGTTGGCGAGGCAAAAACGTTAGGGAAGACAAATTTTTCCCGTTTTAGTGCTAATTCATGCAAAATTGGCGCCGCAAGCGAAAAATTGGCTATTTTAGGCTTGAAGACAAACTCTCGAATACTCGTTGCGCCGCATTGAAAATTTTGACTGTTTTGAGCGTCGCAGCAAAGACTGCTAGTTGCGTTGCACGCAGAAAGTTTCGCAATTTGTAGTACCACATTTTAATATTTTTACAGCGACCGCAGGCAAAACGTTTTGTACTACTGGGCATTGCCGCCCTAGGCCCTGTGGCTACTTCATTTGTCTTGCTTGTTTGAATTTTGGTTTGCCTGCAATAGCTGACGTAATTTTGTTTAGTGTGTCCAGCTTCATCACCTTCTGAGTGTGGACGCTTCTGCCACGGTGCCACCATGTCGTCGTCGTGTCGGTCGAGCGCTTCGCGATTTCCCTGCCTCTACAGTTCTACACCCTGGAGTGAAGCGTGGCGAATCCGACCCCAAATGACTCATTCAGTCCAAGGCTGTGACGTCTGAAAGGTGAGTAGCTGTACAAAGTGAAGCTTCATTATCTCCGTGGCACGATTTGGCCAAACGCGTGTAATACTCTTGCAGAGGCGCGTGCCCAATAACTCGCTCCCAATGGGGCGTGTGTGTGACAACCACTGGCAGGCAGAAACATGGCAGTGGACTAGGACGTCAACTTCACCAAGGAGCTCCTCTCCTGCTGACTGGAAGGGCCACGTGGAGTGGACACTGCGACTGGCCTTCTCTTCCTCCATTGCTTCGCCTCTATTGACTGACTCTACTGGCTGAACTGCGTCACCTCTGGGAGCTCTCACTTCATGCTTCCACTCCTGAAGCTGCTGGGACAACTGAAGAGAGGACGTGAAGAGCGCCGTTAGGTCCAATCGATCGCATTTGCTTGTTTGTTCGTTCCTTTTGTAGAATAAACGTCAAACCTTGTGTTGTCGTGTTACTGCAAGTGAGGTGATCGTGTTCAGTGTGAGTGGATGCCCTGACTTGTTGCAGTGCCTCCCTCCCGCTCTGAAGCGTATGCGATGTAGTTAGGTACCTTGTCATGCGTTTCTGTAAACGTCCCCAGTTGCACTGCAAGAAGCTAGCGCGTCCACTTGGTGTTATCCACAAGTCTCTGATGATTCACTGGAGAGGCGTC
Source organism: Linhomoeus sp. GSCO2_2 (assembly GCA_030248115.1). NCBI lineage: Eukaryota > Metazoa > Nematoda > Chromadorea > Monhysterida > Linhomoeidae > Linhomoeus > Linhomoeus sp. GSCO2_2. The sequence goes on along the minus strand of JASAMZ010004858.1, from coordinate 24,298 downwards.
TGCTCCAACTTGTGAAAGCTCATCTCCTTTGTTATTTTCTGAAAGTTGCTGTAACGTAAACAAGTCTACATACCTAATTGTTCTATACTAATATGTATTACATACAGTATTTGTACTATAGGCGTTGTTACCCTTGTGTTGAGTTTCGATTTCCGTTGACACGCTAAATAATGTCATTCGTATGCCAGAAGATGTTAGCAAGCCGAATGCAATTCTCTTTCTATCTATGGTAATACCTACAAATGCATCAGGTTTTTGAAAGTATTTGTTTCGTCTCTGTCAAATTTCTGAGAATATAGTTCTACCAAATTTAAGCATTTCCAAAGTTGTACTACAGTATCATGTAATGCAGAGGCGTACATTTTGATAGCATTTATAATTTGGTAATTCATACAGGCTGCGTAAGGTTTTTGGCACTTTCTCGTTTTGTCTCTCCCAAATTTGTATAGACAACTGTGGCCAAGCAACCATTTCTAAAGGTTGTCTTATGCCATGCAATTCTGAGGCATACACTGTAATGCCATTTGAAGCGTGTCTTCGGCAAATTGGGCTGGGCACTGGTGTGGCGCGCGACCTTACCTAGTTCAAACTTGGGCACTGGAAATTGGCAAGGCGTACTGTATCTTGTTCTCGTATGGGAGCAGATGTCTCAAAAGTGATAGGAGCATACATGAGAGTTCGGCGACGAAACGCTGTGTTAATTGAACTAATTCATTCTCTTCAGCTATCGCTCTTCGTGCTATCGTCGCTATCTTGTTCGTTGCTTTGGCTGGTACAGTATTACGGTACTGTACCTATTCGAATCAGACCTGAGACCCTTCCTGAGACACACACCATTCCTGAGACCGCTGACAATTCTGAGACTCTTGACAAATTGCTTCGACTGAGAGACCTGCCACCTGGACAACTGAACTGAAACAACTGCAAGTACCCCTGACGTCACAGGCTGAGACCATGACGACGTCCTGCGACCTTGGTATGTCGTTCAGTGTTGTTGGCAGTCCTTTCGAAAACGTGCAAGTGATGAAGGTGACTGACGGACGAGGCGTGAGACCGCTGAATCCCAGGGCGATGGTGACCCCTCTCTGGAGCATCAATTCGAATTCGTACGAGAAGTGTGAGACGGTCGAGAAGTCGGTTGACAGTTTCCTAAGTGGATTCAGTGGTCACAAGCACTCGTGCGCGATCGACTCCTTCGTGGATATGATGACCATGACCGTGATCCCTGAATTGCAGCACACTCGACCCGTTGGTCCCCTCATGGAGAAGCTGCAGACCAACTTCGCTGGACGCCGACTCTGCACTCAGAGAGTGGAGAACTTCAAGGAGCAGAAGAAGCCCACAGAGGAACAGCTGGCCAATTACACTCTGAAGGCTAGGATGAACGTCTCCTACATGGCTGAACCCGTCTGGGACACTGCCCTGGAACTCTTCCCCAAGGATTTTGAGCCCAAAGGCACTGCCTTCGCGGCTATCGGCCCAAAGGCACTGGTTTTGAAACTGCCTTTCTAACTAGAACCTTTCTCAGATTCGCTAGTGTAAATGAAGCATTACTCTGCAACTACTATCTTCCAAAAAAAGCCAAGACCATCGATGTTTGCAGACGTGTTCTGACTTAGTATGTCGCAATTCATCTTGTATGTACGTCATTTGTCACACTAGAATGTCTAAAATGTGTAGCTGACAGGCAATGTGTGTATCTTTGAAATTTCGAATTTGAATTTGGCGGATACTATTATACGGTAGAATGCAAATCCACGAGTTTTCACGGTTGACTCGACTAGATTTGCGCATATGGTTCGCTCAGCTACCGAATTATTTTGAATCTAAGTGTCAAAGACAAATTTACATGGCGCGAAGTTGAAAATAGCTTGTCTTCTCGTCATAATTCTCCATAAAAGCTCATAGAAAAGAAGTCAGTTTATTCATTTCTTTCTGTGTTCCTCTCTCTCGCCTTCACATTCATCGACTGCGGCTGCCGACCTGCCTGCCTGCCTGCCTGCCAGCCTGCCTGCTTCGCCCTCCGGACGTCTTCCACCTACCCACCCACCCCCGCCGTCACCATCGCCAACGAGGAAGATGCCGCCGCCGCCACTGCCACTGGAACTGACGCCGCCGATGGGGTCTCTGCTACGGCGGCCGCCGCCCGACGTCGAAAGGCTTCCGCCGCGCAACTGGAGGACGGAGACTTCGACGGAGCCGACAAGCACCCACGCAGAGTCTGTTTGACGCTTCCTATTCCTGTGTCTGATCTCTGTATGCGTTGAACATATGAGCTATTATTCCTCGGCAAATCTACTGAAGAGTCCCAACCTTGGATACGCTCATATGCTAAACGCGTAAAACCGATATACAGTAGAATGACATGCTGTGTATAGATTTCTAATTGGGACGAAATGCAGCATGTCAGTGATTGGTCAGTGCCTCTATATCCATGCTTGTGTTAACTACCACTTTCGCTCATTCATATCAACAGCCTGCCAGATGGACTGACCACCACTGACGCTGAGAAGGACAAAATCGGACTGAAAGTGAGGACCAAATGCGAGAACGGTCACATCTGCACCAAGCACGAGGCCAAAATTGTCGTCAATGCACCCATTGAAGTGACTTCGACGGAGACGTTGCAAGACAAACTGAACGACGGCCTGCAGCTGTTTGAACTGGAGTTCTGCAATCACGTGAACTGTTTCAACAAAGGAGTGAAGCGAAGCATCGAGACTGTGGATCCCAAGAAGTTTGTCTTCCTGGACGCAAACTTTGAAGACGCTGAACACACCACGCGATTGACTGTCCCAGGGGTGTTGAAAGTTGGCGAGGTGTCGTACCGTCCCATTGGCCTGATTCGCCATGCCAGTGCTCACTTTGTCGCCATGACTGAATTTGTGCCTGGACAGTGCTTCATACTGAATGACTTGCGTACCACGTCTACTTGTACTGTGTCGCTCCAGAAGTGCTGTTAGTTGCTCTCGGCATCAGAGACTGACTACAGTAGTCCGCTGAAAGGTGTCACTCTGATGGTGTTGCGACGAGTCGAATCGGCTGACCCGCTGGCTTACTCTCAATTGCAGACCAGGGTGCAGACTGAGACCACTGACCAAGACCCGCAACCGTGTCACGTTCCAATTGAAGAGACGCCATTCACTGTAGTGACGCGCAGTAGAAAGAGACGCCAAACCACCAGACCATTGCCAGCCGTTGAGCCGGACACTTTGCGTTTGAGACTGGATGTCCCGACAACTGACAATGCCAAGCGGGGTAGAATAGACCACATGCAAGCTGAAAGGCCACTAAGTTTGCCCAGTAGCCAAGACTTGCCTAAACAAAACACTCGGCGACTTTCGAAAGCGCAAAGACAAAAACAAGGAAACAAAGAGAAGCTGCAATCGTTGGAAACACAGCGGAAAACAATGGCGTTAACCGACAGCGAGGTGGCTAAAGCGAAATCCCGATTGCGCATGCGACGTGCCAGAGAAGCTAGAACTGAAGATGAGATAGATATAGACAGACAGTTGAACCGGAAGCAAAAGCAACATGCCGGAGACTCTAAGACAGAAGATGAGATAGCGAAAGACAGGCAATTTACCGCATACAAAGGCAACATGCGAGAGACGGTAGGACTAAAAATGAGATAGAGACAGATAGACAATTGGACCGCAAACAAAGGCAACTCGCCAGAAACGCTAGAACTGAAGAAGTAATAGCAACAGACAGACAAATGGACCGCAAACAAAGGCAACTGGCCAGAAACGCTAGAACAGAAGAAGAAATAGCAACAGACAGACAATTGGACTGCAAACAAAGGCAACTCGCCAGAAACGCTAGAACTGAAGAAGAAATAGCAACAGACAGACAACTGAACCGCAAACAAAGGCAACTCGCCAGAAACGCTAGAACAGAAGAGGAAATTGCAACAGGTAGAGAATTGGACCGCAAACAATGGCAGCTCGCCAGAAACGCTAGAACAGAAGAAGAAATAGCAACAGACAGACAATTGGACCGCAAACAAAAGCACAATGCCAGAATAAATAGACCTTTGTCAGCAATTGAGATGGACTACGAGAACTGTTGTAGTTGTGTATCTAGAACACCTTGTATGAGCTGTTCCAAGATGCTATTTCCTGATCAGTCAAAAGATGTGAAGATGCTTTCTCCAGCCTCCGTGACAATTGGACTGAAGAAACCAGACAAAGTATGCAGTGTATGCCAACAGAATCTCAAACAAGACAGAATCCCAGCTCGGTCATGGTACAATGGCCTCCCACTTGACCCTGTCCCAGATGTTATCAAGACATTGAACTTTCTGGAACGACGATTTGTGTGCAAAATACAGACTTACATGACATTGCTTGTCTTGCCGAAAGGAGGACACTATGGCCAGTCTGGAATGAGTGTGCATTTTCCAAGTGAACCGACCGAAATCATAAGAATCTTGCCTAGAAATTTTGAGAACGCGGCAGTTCTTTGCACGTCGGCAAACTATACTGGAGCTGTCAGGGTTCGTTTAGTGCACGCAGCGCTGTTGTGGCTACAGGCGAACAATCCGCTGTACAAAGACATTCATATTGACCATACGGCCCTGCAAAATGGTGATTCTGATCCTACTGATGAGCAAATAGACCTTAACGCTTTGATTGAGTCTGGGATGATTCCTATCGACTACACATTTCCAAACTTATCCGTGAAAGACCTACTTGGCTCACAATCACCAACTGTGGCGTTTCCCAGAAGCACTGGCAATCCAGTCAGCTTTGAAGACACTGATCATGCAGAATCACTTGCATACCCCTGGCTGTTTCCGCTGGGACTAAACGACTGGTCTGAAAAGAGAGACATTAGACTAACCTTATTAGACTACCTGCAGAGTCGACTGCTCCACAAAGACCGCCGCTTCAGATGTGACATTCCGTACCTTGTGACAGCTGTCAATCGGTATGAGACGAAAAGGCTAAAGCAGCTATGCGATGTATACATGAATGTCAAGAAAACGTGTACAAAACCACAAGACGAGTCGAACAAGGCTACGTATGTCACTGCAGAGGACGTTTTGTCTATGGGCGAAAACTCTGACATACTAGGCCACTCCTTGGTATTCATGAAGAATATAAGAGGAACCGCGGCTTACTGGAAAGACCAGTTATTCGATCTCTTGGCGAAACTCAGAACAATAGGACCTCCAGACATTTTCACGACATTGTCAATTGACGATCACAATTGGCCAGAGCTTGAAGCATTGATGAGAAATGAACTAAAAGAGGAGTTCACGACTCTCCGAGAAGCAGTGAAGAAGGACCCTGTTACAGTTGCCCAGTATGCCATGAGAAGATTTAAGGCTTTGGTTAACTATGTCAAAAAGTCGAAATTGCTTGGAACGGTGACTGACTACCATGCCAGAGTGGAGTTTCAAAACAGAGGTTCAGTACACTTTCACGTCTTTTGGTGGATTGCAGATGAACCCACCGAGCGTTCACAAGGGCAGCAGCGCTGACGATATAGTCAGATACATCGACAAAGTGGTATCCACAGACGTTCCAGACAAATGTGAAAAGCCGCAGTTGTATGATTTGGCGACGTCAAACATACTGACGCTTGTAAGAAGAATAAGAACGCAAAATGTAGATTCAGTTATCCAAGAAAACCATGCGCGAAGACAAGACTTCTGTATGACGTAGAGAAAAGTAAGAGAAAAGTGACATTCTACGAAACTAGACGTCCTGAAGGCTGCGAGAACCTCAATTGTTACAACAAGGACATAATGAAACTCTGGCGTGGACATCACGACATCCAGTTGGTTAGTGGATCACATGGCTTGGCCTACTATGTGTGCAAGTATTGCATGAAAGCAGAACCTCTGGAACTGAAGACTAGACTAGCTGAGGAGATTCGCAACATGGCTAAACTCAATCGGACTCAGAGCGGACGAATGCTTCGCCTTGGAATGTGCATGCTCAAGTGCAGACGACTGACCTGTCAAGAAGCAGCATTTAGACTATGCGGATTAGAAATGGTGCTTTCTTCTCGCACGACTGTGAAAATTAGCACTACAAGAGAGGAAAAAGAGTTAAAAAGCTCAAAAAACTTGAAGACATATGACAACTCGCTGAAAGAGTGCCTAGCTCAACCGATGTTTTTGAAGACAATGCAATTGACACTTACCGCAAGATTCCAAAGGTCTTAGAAGACTTGACCCTTTATCAGTTGATCAGTTGGTGCGATCGGGTTTCGTTCGACACAAAAGGTGTACAGTTGCTTCCACTGCTTGACGAGAGTGGCAAACTTCGGAAGAGGCGCCAATTCAAATGCATTAGAACTTCGTACATAAGCATGAGCACGGATGACTATTACTACTCGCTGATTTTGTTGCACTATGCTCACAGAACGGAGAAACAGCTGCTTGAAGGCTTCGACTCTGCAATGCAATTTTTTGAAGCAAAACAACCCAGAATGAATTTTGATAACTTGTCGAACGACTCATTTGTTAGTGAAGTACTGGAGGCTGCGAAACGACTGAAGCTCAACCAAGTTCGCTTAGAAGAAAATGACGCCTCTGAAACCGACCCTGATAATCCCATTCTTTTTGACAATGATAGCGCGTTTACTGAAAATGCTGACACTTTCGGTACCAACGATCAGATTGCTGGTGCTGCCGATCAAACCCAAGATGACGTTATTGTCACACCTCGAGAAGACCAACTGTGGCACACCCTGACTACATCAACAGAAACGTTTAGCGTTGAAGAGACTGTGAATTCTCTATCAAAAGACCAACGACGCTGCCTTAAATACATTCGACGGAGTATTAATTCGTCCAACCAGATAAGGATCGCGATATTTGGCAATGCTGGCACCAGAAAGTCCCACTTTTTAAGAGTGTTGGCTGAATGCTTGAAGGTTATGTACAGCCACCTTCCTGGCCATGACCCTGTAGTAACTGGGGCCTATACTGGTCTAGCGGCAAAGAATATTGGAGGACACACTCTTCACTCGCTTCTGAAACTGCCAATCACTAAGAAGGACAGAGACGGTTCACTGCTGTACTATCCCCTGAGCCAGAAAGTTATGTCACTTGTGAAAGAAAAACTCGGCCAGAAGAATTTTTTTATAATTGACGAAATTAGCATGGTTGGAATGACGACATTTCAAAATGTGCACAGACGTCTTTCAGAGATATATCAGAATGACAACAGTGGTATGAACAGTGACCCATTTGGTAGAATGAACGTGATTGTTGCTGGAGACTTTTTCCAATTGCCACCTATAAAAGAAGAAATGTGCTTCAACCATCCATTGTTTGAAAACATTGACTTTATTTGGCTGGAAGAAAACATGTGACAGAAGCAAGACAAGCCCTGGTGTCAGCTGCTCGACAGAATAAAAGTCGGCCAATTGAAAGATGGAGATTTGGAGACACCTATGCAACGCGTGCGAACAAAGGAAACTTTGGCAAATATTGACGTAGCCATGCGGCTATATCCAAAAATTAGACAAGTCGAAGCTTTTAGCAGTGAGATGCAATGACAACTAAACGCTCCGACCGAAGTATTCCAAGCTACTGACATCTACTCACTTAATGACATTGCCAGTGGATGCTCGGCCAATCCAAAGCACACCCCAAAAGATGACCGAGCTACGGGAGGCCTAGTCAAGGAGCTTGAAGTGTCGTGTCTGTGGGAACAAAGGTGATGCTGACAAGAAACTTATGCTTCGATCTAGTCAATGGTGACACAGGAAAGGTTGCTAAGTTCCAAAAAGAAGAGAGCGGTCACATACAGTACCGGTCAGAGCCAACGCTACATCCCGGGACGATTTCGTCCCGGGACGACGGTTCGGGACGTTTCGTCCCAAACTGTCGTCCCGAAGTTGTTCGCGAGCTTGAAGCGTTTGAAAGCATTTCTCTCGCACAGAAAGGAATTTCTGCCAAGCGGAGACTACAGTACACGCTCAAATTTGCATGTATTGTAGAGGTTCCAGCAAAATTTCGGCCAAACAATGCTTCGATTTGCAATTTTCGGAAAATTGCGATGTTTTCGCAAGAAAGCCGGAGAAGAGCAGCGAATTGTGTTGCTACGCAAGCAGTAACAATGATCAGGATGTCACACGCTCTAATTCTACGCAGGAAACTCCCGTTTTCAAGCGTTTCGCCCTATTTTCGGAAGCGTCGTCCCAAACGGCTCGGGACGACAGTTTGGGACGAAAGCATCCCAAACCGTCGTCCCGGGACGACACACGTGCTTAAGCATAGGCGCCGTCGTCCCGGGACGACGGTTTGGGACGAAACGTCCTGAGCTGTCGTCCCGGGACGAAATGTAGCGTTGGCTCTGACCGGTACTGTAACTTGCATAGCCGTCCAGTTTGACAATCCAGATATTGGCAGTGAACTCCAAGAAGAAGATGGCTGCATTCCGATTGAAAAAATCGAGACCGAGTACAATCACTTTGGCAGATTCATTGCTAGAACTCAGTTTCTCCTAACACCAGCGTGGGCAGTGACAATTCACAAATCTCAAGGAATGAGCCTTTCGTCAGCTGCTGTTCATATCGGAAGCGAGATATTTCAATCGGCACAGATTTATGTCGCGCTTAGTCGGGCTAGAAGCTTGACTGGACTTTTTAAAGAACATTGTCCAAAGAGTTGCATTAAGATTAATGGAATTTCACCCAGAAAGGATGTGATGGAATGGGCGATAAAGGCAAGAAATAAGTGGACGGTGCTCAAATCCAAAATTGATTCTGCGGAACACTGAAATAATGGACAAAACACACAGATTACAGACTCTCTCACATCCAATGACAATTCTGGTAGCACTGGCAGACTACCTATAGGGGAAACACTGATACGACATTGTTCGACACACTGACGTATGATTCTAGAAACACTGACAATTAGACTATATTATCTACTATGCCCCACGCGCTGACACCACCAAATCTCTACACCTAAGGTGCGAATACACTTGCCATTCTGTTCTGCAAATTGATGTGCAACACTTGGGCAGCGCTTCAGAAACTGCGCTCCTTGACGTCACTACTGAAAGACATCCTGTCGTCTACCGCCAATCTCACACCTATTCAACTGAAGCCACAATATGACTTCAAACACTACGTCTGCGACGCGGCGGTTGACCCCGTTCGACTGTTCATCACCAACTCGTGCGTTCTCACGAACGCCTCGTTTGGCTTGATACTCGTAATCAAATTACCTACAAGCGTAGTCGCTGTTCAGAATCGGACGACAGAGCGCTGGCCCACAACTACAGTCAGGGCCTCCGTCATTGCTGCTGAAGTCCGGAAATTCCATATTGAATACGTGAAGTATCACGATCGCAAGCTACCTATTTTCTATATTTTGCACACAAAGTTCACAAACGACAAGCGTTAGCTGAGTTTTGGTCGCTAGATCTAGACTCAGCTACGAAGTGCCAGCGCGACCTCATCAGTAGATGACTGGCACTAAGGCGACGGTTCTATTGTGCACAAATTTCATAAATTGCGAATCCTATTCCTACGAACTTCTTTCGACTTGTCTTCTCTCTGCTTTTGGGCAGTCCTCTTGGTGGTAGAGCCTCCTCTTCCACCTCTTCCGATCCCTCCCTTTCCTCTGGCCGACATCACTGACGCGCGCTCCGGAAAGTTCACGACTTGTTGGCAAAAAGTCACAAATTCAGCGAATTTTCGAATTCTTTGTCGTCCGGATTATTCTGACTCCTAGGGTCACTACACACAGGTCGATATGCAGCTGGACTGTCTACTGAAGCGAAAATATTCTGCACAGCGAAGATTACTGTAGCGTCGACACACAAGCTTCTACCGTACACCTCACAAACCCTTTCTCAGAGGTAATTCCGTATTTCAGAAGGTTCAATTTATAGTTTTCATAAAATCGGCAGAGGTTTTTAAACAATTTTCTGTTACAGTACCCCCGATTAAGCATAGACTCTTGCAACTGTCGAATTTTGTTCCGGAACCCAGTTTTATTGGTGCAAATTCTAGAGTACCGTACCAACTGAGTATAAAACGTGCCATATGACAAATTGCTGGGGGAATTGGTTGTGACATGGGTAAATTTTATCACACGGAAGTCAAAACTTTCTGTTTTGTCGTAGACGTAAACCTCCTTAAGCTTGTCCTCAGAGATTTCAAATTCGAGGTCAAGGAAAGAAATTTTGCCATTTTGAAGGTCAGTTTTTCCCAATTTCAGCTCTGGGGGGTAGATTTTGGCACCCAAATTCTCAAAGGACGCACCATTTATGGTTAAAACGTCATCGATGTATCTTGCAATGAGCTTGTCTGATCCCATAAAGTCGCGTGGATTGGCCTTGACATAGGCGTATTCCAAATGAGCGAGGCACAAGTCGGCCAATGTAGGCGCCACGGCCCCTCCCATGGGCACGCCCATTCTCTGTCTAAATATGATTCCTGCAAATGAGGCTACGTCTCGCCCACCACCTCTGAAATCAGCCTTTTGACCTCAACCGCCTCTATACCTCGAGTGCTGTTACCTCTGTCTGCAAAATACGCTTTGCGCCCCACATAAATCACCTTATTTAGGCCTGCATTTTTGTAGCATAAATCTACCAATTTATTTAGCTCTCGCTTGATAACTGTATGCGGAATATTGTTGAACATTGCCTCAAAATCGAACGTCGCAATGCTTTTGACACTTTTAAGCTTTTTCACCATTTCTAATACCGTAAGGCTGTCAGATACTGCCCAGTAGGAGACAGGGCCTCCATTGCTTGTGATAGCACCACAGTAGTTCTTGAAATGTTCCTGCAATAGTCTTAAAATTGTTTGTAAGAGCACACTGACTTTCTCTGTAGAAGATAGCCTAGCTCCTGCAATAAATCGAAATTTGTAGGGATTTTTGTGCATTTTTGCGGTTGCGAATATTTTTGGTATTATTTTATCCTCTGTGTCAAACTTCAGGTCGAAAGATTTTGCAAGAATTTCGTGCTTTTCAAAAAGTTTAGTTTTCTCGACATTGGCAACTTCGTACAGTGCATTTCCTTCTGACGTTATTCCATTTTGGTCAATTTTGATTCCCATTTCATTACAAATACTAATCACGTAATACTTTTTACAACAGATAACATAATTATTTGCAGCTTTGTCTGCTGGTACCACTACCATATTTCGATGTAATTTGCGCAAATTTTGGAATGCAATTTCATAATTTATACCTGAATTCTCCTCTTGCATTTGTCTAGCAGCTGAGCGCCTGATTCTCCTTTGAACGACGATTCTGTAGAGTTGTAGCGCCCTCTGATAGAGCATAGGGTCCAGTCGTCTCTTCTTTCTGTGCTTGGTCACAAATGAGCTCCAAATTTCTTCACTAGACTGTACGACGTCGTCCCAGTTGATTCTACCTGGAATTCTAAATTTCGCACCATAATTTATCAAATTTCGCAAATTTACATCTTCTATGTATTCCAAATTTCCCGTGACGACATGGCCGGCTGGTCCATACAGAAAGTTTGAGTTGTGGCAGTCACAGTCGTTTTCAATCAGATTTCTCAAATTATTCAAATCAAGCTTCGCTAGAAATTTTGCATGATTGCATATAGTTCTACTAGCCGGCTCTAAACTTCGCAGCGTAACTAAAATTTCGTCACTAGCGAAAATTTCTGGGAATTTTTGCCGAAGTTCTCTGTCTCTAAATATTTGTTGCAGTCGCACTATTTCGATACCTCTGTTACAGTAGGTGCCAATTGCTACTAAACTATCCTTCACAGATTTCGTTTGCGGTTTTTCGAATTTTTTAGCCAACAAGCTGTGTGTGTAAAAAGTTCAACCTATACATTGTGTCTGTCACATCTTGGTGAACAGTACGGTGAACTTAATACACATCATTAGCCGCATCTGGAGAAATTAGCTTGAGAAAGTCTGCTATAAACCAAGTGCAGCTATTACCACGATACGGTTGTCTGTACAGCTGATCTAAGTGATCAGTGATATCGCCGCGTTCGCTATATGTTATCGCCATGATACGACGCCGTTCATCTAAAGTTTCTAGCTGTGTGGAATCCTCACATCCAACAAAAAAACTTGCCAACGATGGAAACTTGCTCGCGTCTGAACACTACTATCAGAGCATTGAAGCTCGGTAAACAACTTGGTCCACTTTTGGAGCAAGCGGACGCGACTACGACGACGACTCAGCAACACAAACGGACGCCAACACTTCGCTGGGTGTTATCGACGCCATCGTGTGACAAGATGCCAATCGACGGGGTGGTGGTGTGAGCGTAGGTATAGTGTTCAACAAAACTCGCTACCAGTAGCATTGGACACCGAGATTTAAGGTTATGTAACAAATTTTGCTGACGTGGAGAAACCAGAAGCCGCTACGCCGAAGATTGTTTGGCTGTTCGGTGTCAAAATGTAAATGACAAAACCAGAATAAAGCGCAGCAAAAAAGCAAAATGGTCGCCGAGGTTCGAACCTCGGTCGGCTCGCACGTTTTTGCGCGCGATCCGGCGGCTTTCCCGCCTACGCCATGCTGTCGCATCACAGCGCTTCTCAAAACGGCGCTCTTATACTCTCAGTTGGCGTCTATTCAGCAGACTACGGTGCTTTAGCACGTGATATGCCCCGTAAGCACCGTAACATTGCAAATAGAGATAATTTGTCGAAAAATTTCAAACTTCAAACGTTACACCCACACTCATTTTGAAATTAGCAACAGCAAATCTCACCGGATCCGTAATCGGCGACATCGACTCTACCTGACGCCATCGGTCACGTGTTTTACTTCGGCAGGACAAAAAAGTTCGCGGACTACACATCGTCATCTGTATATATACACATCGCCGCGCTGAGGCGCGGCGAAAAAACGCCAAAATAATTTCGGCAATGATTGGGTCCATTTCTATTTCTTTTCCAACAATTTGCTGAACAATCCTAGTTCTATTTGTAGCTTTTGATTGGCGCAGAATTCCACAAATTTTGTTATATGAGGTATTTTGCAACAGCTTTGCCTTGAAGTTGTCGAAATTAGCGCCACTATTTCTATTTATTTTGTTACCTCTGGGCCGCGGCCTCCTCTTTCCGTTGACCGTCAGAAACGGGCACTTGGGATACTGTAGACAATATGTCAGCAACGAAGGTTACTCCTTTCGATTCCATGCTCAGTGAAACTAACATACGTCCACGTATAACGCACATTTATTCTCAGACGGTAGAGCGCTGGCCCACTACTTCTGTCAGGGCCTCCGTCATTGCTGCTACCGTCTGAAAACTCCATACGTCAAGAGTGCAGGTATTTCCTTGTCTGTTGCGCTGTAGTTTCAAAGAATTTTTTCTGGAACTTCAGTATGCCGTGTGTTTCAGAGGATCTACTCATGGTGGAGTGGAGTCAGAGGACAAGGAATGGCAAGAAGAACAAGGAGTATAGCATGGGCAAAAAAGCATATCACGACCTTTAATGACTACTGTACTTGCATCGTTTGCTGTTTAGTCTGTGTGTGCGACATGGTTGTTTGGTCGCATGTACAACCGCGCGAAGTGGCCAATGTAGATGTACAACCGTGTTAAAAACTGTACAGATGTGTTGCAAATTCTTAATAGGTAGCCTACGACTTTTACCGTGCCACATATTGGATCAGAAAGCGATCAGAAAGCGCCGTCAAAGTCGATTTTCGACATTTTTTACTTTTAATCGTGAATATTTCAAAATTACCACTTTCGAAAACTTTGGAACTGTGTCACAAATTCTTGTTGGCGAACGGCCGTTCCATTTCGGCATTCACTTTTGTCAACCTATCGCGTTCGATTTTCATCGATATATGAAATTTTGGCAAATAATCGCATATTTTACCGAATTCCAGATCTGCAAAAATTTTCTTTTATGTACAAATTATCCGCGGACTATGTCTTTCCCATTTCTGAAGAAATTTCACCTCTAGCTCATCAGACGAAAAAGTTGATTTCCGACATTTTCGCATTTCAAACGCGAATTTCTCGAAATTGCAACTTTCAAAAACTGTAAAACTGTGCCACAAATTCTTGTTATCACAAAACCTTTCCATTTCGGCATTCACTTTTGCCAAACTATCGCGTTCGATTTTTGTCGACTTATGAAATTTTGACAAAAATCGCGTATTATTACCAAATTCCACACTTGCAAAAAAATTATTTTGTGTTACAAATTATCCGCGGCTTATGTCCTTGCCATTTCTGAAGAAATTTCACCTCTAACTCATCAGACGAATGAGTCGATTTTCGACATATTCGTATATTAATTGTGAATATCTCGAAATTACGATTTTTGAAAACTGTAGAACTATGTCACCAATTCTCACTGGCACACGACCTTTCCATTTCTGCATTCACATTCGTCAATAAATGACGTTCAATTTTTGTCATTTTATGAAATTTCAACAAATAATTGCGTATTTCTATCAAATTCCAAATTTGCAAAGACTTCTTTTGTGTTACAAATTAGCCGCGGTCTATGCTCTTTCCATTTCTGAAGAAATTTCGCCGCTACCTCATTAGGCGAAAAAGTCGATTTTCGTCATTTTAATATTTCAATTGTAAATATCTCGAAAATGCGAAATTAGCAACAGAAACGGACATCGGATCCGTACTCAGCGACCTCGACTCTACTTGACCACATAGGTCACGTATTTTACTTCGGTGCCACGAATGGACACACAGACAGACAGACAGACAGACAGACATTGTCAACTGTATATATGGTACCGTGACTACCCGGATCCAGTGAAAACCCGGATATCCGGGTTTTTACTGGTCGACCTAGTGAAAACCCAGATATCCGGGTTTTTGTGGGAGGTTAGTGAAAATCACGATGGCTGTGTTTTCACTAACCCTTTTCGAAGGAATAGGCTAGAAACCGAGGTTCCTATAGTTTCGAACACTGGTCACGAAACGAGTGCTTCTAAATGGCAAATCGCGCTGTTTGTTGTGCGAAACAAGCGTCGTGGGTTTGATACGTGCGTTCTTACCTAACATATTACATCTTTGCCGAGCCACCCTTTTGCCATGCTTAATGTTTGCGGCCAGTTGGCACGCCTGACTTCAACAGGCGGCTAAGTATACGGTGGATGTGCATCCCGATTACAGTATGCATGTGACTGAAAGTTGTCGCAAGCGCTGGCAGGGAAGGGACACAGCTGGCCTGAGCAGGAGGTGAATTATATGGAGGAGTTTTCACCCCACTTACAGTTTGCACTAAAACTCGGCCGGCGTCGCGCCTGGCGGGTCTCAACTGAGGCTTAGCGCGACCACCAACTTCAGGGCGCGCTCCGCGCGCCCTGAAATCGGTCACCGGTCGCGTTAACTGCCATTAATCGCCGCGCGTCGTGACTCTTGTGGACTGTGGGCGCAGGGCGAGCCTAAGCATAGCCTGAATTGGAAGGAACCAAACGACCTTCAGGCAATAGAATTATACGTTATAGCAGTGCATGACGCGATTTTGAGCATGTTTGAGCATTATCCAGGTTTTCCCTAACTCATCAGTGAAAACCCGGATATCCGGGTTTTCACTAACTCAACAGTGAATACCCGGATATCCGGGTATTCACTAACCAACTCAGTGGAAACCCGGATATCCGCGTTTTCGCTGAAGACGGGTTTTCCCGGTCACATATATACACCTCGCCGCGCTGAGGCGCGGCGAAAAAACGTTGGCTGGCGTCAACTCTAGGGGAGCCATCAAGGACGAGTCCTCCCTCTTCCTCTTCAAATATAGGTGCAGGTGGGGGGGGGGGGGGGGGGGGGGGGTATAGGTGCGTCAGTATGAGAATTTTTGAATGCGTATGCATATGCGTATTTTTTCGCCCGGCCTCAGCCGGGCGACACCCTAGGAGAGCTCGGCGTGCATGCGTGCGTGCGTGCGTGCGTGCGTGCGTACGTGCGTACGTGCGTAACGCTCTCGGATCTCGGCGTTGGAAAGACGTAGAAAAACGATCTTGGGCTCTACGAATAGGTCACGACTCACTGATCATTCCGCTAAGAGAAGTCGAGATTCAAAAGTTTGAATTGCGCGCGCTACAGTACCCCGAAGGTCAAAACGCAAAACGGCTCTAGCTCGCTCGTGTTACGTCGTAGAGCGGCAATCGACACGTCAGGTGAAAGCTCTCGACGCGTTCTTTCATGCGACTGCAAAAGTTCTTTCAATTACGCAAACACGCACCGCCGAAAACGCCATTCTCGACATTTTGACGCTAAAATCGTTCTAACTCGCTCAACTTGCGTCGTAGAGAGACAATCTCAAGGTCAGTGGATAGCTCTCGACTCGCTGATCATTTGTTCTCCCATTGGTCGAAACTAAAAAATTTGAATTTCGCGAGTTACAGTAACCCGAAGGTTTAAAACGCAAAACGGCTCTAACTCGTCGGTCTTGCGTCGTAGAGAGGTGATCGACACGTCAGGTGAAAGCTCTCGACGTGTTCTTTCATGCGGCAGCAACAATTTTTAACATTACGCAAACACGCACCACGGGAAACGCCATTCTCGAGATTCGAACACTAAAATCGCTCTAACTCGCTTGATTTGCGTCGTTGAGAGACGATCTCGAGCTCAGTGGATAGCTCACGACTCACGAATTATTTGCAAAACTTGCTCTGTCATATGTTTGGCAAAACTTTGACAAGTTTTTGTCACTTTTTTGAAAGCGTTGCTCAAAAGAGGAATTTTCTTGCTCTAAAAACCAAATCCCGGGCGATATCAATATTGCTAAGCAATACCCTCTTGCGAAGGGGGAGCTCGTGAAGTGGAGCAATACGGGCGATGAGCTCTCGCACTCTCTGCAGAAAGAACGAAACTCTATGCAATGTCAGTCAGAATCAAACTCAACTTTTTAATACCGGAGCTTGTTTCGCCTGCCCGCAGGCGGGCGACACCATACGAGAGCTCGGCGTTGCTTGCGTGCGTGCGTGCGTGTGTACGTACGTCCGTAACGCTCCCAGATCTCGGCGTTGGAAAGTCGTAGAGCGGAGATCTTGGGCTCTACGGATAGGTCTCGACTCACTGATCATTCCGCTAAGAGGGTTCGAAATTCAAAAGTTTGAATTGCGCGCGCTACAGTAACCCGAAGGTCAAAACGCAAAACGGCCCTAGCTCGTTCTGTCATAATCATAGTCATAACGCAAGCACGCAAGAAAACGCCATTCTCGAGATTGTAACGCTAAGATCGCTCTTTGCTACATGCAGAAGTGCGACACAGTTTGATTGCTTGTAGTTCGCTCTTCTGTGCTCTGTTATTTGTTCGCGAAAACTTTTACAAGGTTTTGTCACTTTTTTAAAAGCGTTGCTTGAAAGAGGGATGTTCTTGCTCTAAAAGCCAAATTGCGGGCGAAATCAATATTGCTATGCAATACCCTCTTGCGACGCGGGAGCTCATGAAGCGGAGCATGTGGGCGATGAACTCTCGCACACTCTGCAGAAAGAACGCAGCTCTTTGCAATGTCAGTCAGAATACAAACTCAACTTTTTAATACCGGAGCTTGTTGGAAGTCATACCGATTAATGCGTATGCGTACGCGTGTTTTCAAACGCCAGACCACGGTATATGCGTATGCGTATAGACTGCCGTAGCCTCCATCAGCTATACCTGCCCAATTTCCATTGTGAGCACAACGCTTTTCTTCTTGTCTTGCGGCAAGCATGTGACTGTATCATATTTCGAAGCTTCTACAGGGTGCCAAACGTCTAAATTGTTTGTTAGAACATTGAGTTTGATGATCGGGCGCTCTGGAGCTTTGGGCGACTGCACTACTAAGCTTGGGCTTAGTATTGGTAATGGATCAGCACAGTCAAAATCGAAATTTTCTATAGCTGCCCAGCATTGTGCGAAACTGTGCTTGTCGCTCGAACTAAGAAGCTGCCTTTTACCAAACAAAAGAATGTGTAACATGGCGCTAGGTACACAACTTATAGATCAGAGTTGACCACTTAGTGCCAACAGCAGAACATTTTGAAGACCAATTCAACTGCTTCAGCAGCAATTACTTGTAATCGGAAGATTTTTCAGCTCCGCAGACGATTTATTTCGCCCGGCCTCAGCCGGGCGAACCCCTACGAGAGCTTATCGTGCGTGCGTCCGTCCGTCCGTCCGTCTGTGCGTTCGTCACGCTCTCAGATCTCGGCGTTGGTAAGTCGTAGGAAGGAGATCTTGGACTTTATGGATAGGTCTCGACTCACTGAGAATTGCGCTAAGAGGTTTCGAAATTCAAAAGTTTGAATTGCGCGCGCTACAGTAACCCGAAGGTCAAAACGTAAAACGGCTCTAAGTCGCTCGTCTTACGTCGTAGAGCGGCGTGCGATAGCTCAACTAAAAGGTCTCGACGTGCTCTTTCGTTTAGCATTACAAATTTTCTTAATTACGCAAACACGCAACACGAAAAGCGACATTCTCGCGTTTTTAACGTAGAAATCGCTCTAACTCGCTCAGCGTGCGTCGTACGGAGACGATCTTGGGTTGGTTGGATAGCTCTCGACTCACTGATCATTTGTTCTTCTATTGGTCGAAACTCAAAAGTTTGAATTTCGGGAGCTACAGTAACCCAAAGGTTCAAAACGCAAAACTTATCTAACTCGCTCGTCTTCCGTCATAGAGAGACGATCTTGAGTTCATTGAATAGGTTTTGGCACACTGATAATTCCGTTAAGAGAAGTCGAAATTCAAAAGTTTGAATTGCGCGCGCTACAGTAACCCGAAAGTCCAAAACGCAAAACGGCTCTAACACGCTCGTCTTACGTCGTAGAGCGGCGTGCGATAGCTCAACTAAAAGGTCTCGACGTGCTCTTTCGTTTGACATTACAAATTTTCTTAATTACGCAAACACGCAACACGAAAAGCGACATTCTCGCGTTTTTAACGCAGAAATCGCTCTAACTCGCTCAGCGTGCGTCGTACGGAGACGATCTTGGGTTGGTTGGATAGCTCTCGACTCACTGATCATTTGTTCTTCTATTGGTCGAAACTCAAACGTTTGAATATCGCGAACTACAGTAGCCCAAAGGTTCAAACAGCAAATGGGCCCTAACTCGCTCGTCTTACGTTGTAGAGCGGCATTCGTTTGACCGTTTGAAAGCTTACGTTGAGGCAGTTGTTGAACGGTAAAGAAATACTTTTGTTTTTTTTTAAACTCTTGCCTTACGAACAACTTTGTCTGCAAAAATAATTAATCCCGGGCGATCCCAATGTTGCCCTGCAACAACCGCTCAGAAATGCGTGTGTCTTGCTCAAAAAAATAATCCCGGGCGATCCCAATGTTGCCCTGCAAGAACCTCTCAGAAAGGAGCGTGTCAGAAGTAGCGCATGAATAGTGGACTCCGGGCGGGCGCGCGTCATATCGGAAAGGCTTCGAAATACTTTACAAAAGTATCCACTCTTTTACTCTTCCACTTTAAAACACTCACAAACCACTCTGTATTAATAAAACAACTCAACTTTTTTAAAACAGCTTGTTTTGCAACGAATGGCTCTCTAACAGCCAATTTCTGCATGGTTTGGTAACGTTGCGCTATTGGCCATACGCATTCAAATACGCATTAAAATTTTAATAGTATGAGTATGCGTATGCGTATGGGCGAATGAATGCATATGCGTATCTGTACAGTACGTGCATTCGAAAATGAATTGGTATACCGAGAAATGCGCATGCGTATCGGTATACCAGGCGCACCTACAGGGTTTTTTAGATGAGTGTTTTTCGTTCGGCCCGATTTTGTATAAAACAGCAGCCGATATCGATGAAATTTTAACACAATATTATCATGGTTGGCGCGGCAGCGCCAAGCCATAATATGTTCCATCCAGGCCGCGCGCACCATTCCCCATCATCACGATATTTATTTCTCAGGCGTTACTAAACGGAATTGAATGAAATTTGGCACACCAAAGGACATTGTCATATACAGATTAAATTCCAAATTTGGTGAAAATCGGTTCGGCGTAGCAAAAGTTACAGGCGCAAAAAAAGATCGCGGCGCGTTTCTTGTCCCAACGGCGGGGGGTGAATTCTTCTCCGTCTTCTTCTTCTTCTCCTTCTTCTTCACGTCACGCTCTAATGACCATCAACCAGGATCTCGTCGAGTCGCCTGCTATTCTTCCCAACAGTGGTTGCGAACTATACAGTGCAAGCCCCATAGTGCCCCCGCTCGTTCAGGAGGCCCTGCACACGTGTCCCAAAATTGGCCTACTCATTCTGCCAGTGCCTCAAAGTGCCCCCGCTCGTTCAGGAGGCCCTGCATACTTGTCCCAAAATTGGCCTGCTCATTCTGCCAGTGCCTCAAAGTGCCCCGCTCGTTCAGGAGGCCCTGCATACGTGTCCCAAAAATGGTTTACTCATTCTGCGAGTGCCTCAAAATGCCCCCGCTCGTTCAGGAAGCCCTGCATGCGTCTCCCAAAATTGGCCTACTCATTCTGTGCGCGCCTCAAAGTGCCCCCGCTCGTTCAGGAGCGTCTGCACCATTAAATTAAATTTTAAAGTACATAGAACAGCAGCAACAGAATTAAACTATAAGTAAATTAATTTGGCATCAGCAGAACCGCCTCGACGCGTAGAATCTAACGGTGACCACGCCGACTCCCTCCGACCTACCACGCATGCCCTGGGGGCACAAATGTCGACTGCGAAGGGGAGTTTCAGTATACTGGCAAATCGTTAACAAATTCAAAACACATCAGAACCATATCAATTAGGGGTTCGTTTGAAGCGTCTCGTCGAGAAAATTACAATGGCACCAATCAGTAGCGGATCCAGGGGGGGGGGGGGGGGTTTGGGCGCCCCCCCCCCCCCCCATTCGGCCAAACCGCCCCCCCATTCCCCCTCCCGAGAAAAAAAAATTGCGCGGCAGCACCTCCAGAGCAAAAAATTTTCGCCTGCGGCGCTTTTTTATAGCACATCTGTACCAAAATAGGCCAAAATCGGCCAAAATTTTTGCTATTTTATAGCACTTTTGTACCAAAATAGGCCAAAATCGGCCAAAATTTTCGCCTGCGGCGCTATTTTATGGCACTTTTGTACCAAAATAGGCCAAAATCGGCCAAAATTTTCGCCTGCGGCGCTATTTTATAGCACTTTTGTACCAAAATAGGCCAAAATCGGGCAAAATTTTTGCCTGCGGCGCAAATTTTTTATGTGCTTTTATAGCATCTTGGTCACCCCTGTGGCCTCAAAAATTCCGCCTCCCCCCCATTCCAAAATCCTGGATCCGCCACTGGCACCAATGCCGTCGCCCCCAAAGTCACCACGAGCGTTATTTTTGCAACAAGTCTCTTTTAAAAAGCGGAGTGGGTTTGAGCTGTGTCCTTATACTGAGATTGTAGCGAGGCGCTGTCCGAGTTCGTGTAACCTCTCGACTCTCCTCACGACCATACTTATTAGAGTGGTCTTGCTACGCAACATTGGGATCGCCCAGGTTTGATTCTTTTGAGCAAGGAAATGGCGATTGAGATTGCATTCATTCGCATGTTACTGTCCAACTCAAACGCTCAAACTAAACGACTTCTGCTAGAAAGAAAGGAAGTGATTGGAGTTAAATAAGTAGTTGTGCCGTAAGATGTCCGCTGCTTTAACTTGAAAAATGAGATTTTTCACAACAAGCAAAGTTAGCGCGACCACAGTAGCAATACACTTATTATACATAATATATATGCTGGGCAGTTATCACACTACCTAAACAGACACAACGAAAGCAGTCGCGAAGAAGTTCGATTTAAAATGTAGTATCAATACAGATCAGGTCACTTGAAGCTGGTCGCCCAATTCCAGAGTAGATTTCCCAAGTGACTATGTTGTTGAGTGAGTTGCCATGGCAGAATCCCTGTAAGGAAGCACCAGAGTCCACATACTGGTACACTAAAATTAGATTAATTAAGTTACCTATTTTAATGGAGCAGCGTTGTTGAAGCAAAAATTGCATTATTGGATTCACCTTGAATAATCTGTTGAAGAGGATGCAGCGCCCTGCTAAAGCAGCAGTGGCAAAGCGAATCCAACTGGGTGCTCCAAGCAAAGAAGGGCTGACGGACAGACCTGTAAAAGTTGGATTGCCATGTAGCTTTCGGTAGAAACATAAGTTAAACGAAGAAAAAGGTAGACATAAAACTAACGTTAAGACACTGAAAGGAACTGACTGTCTACCTTGCCGAAGTGAGCAATTCATTGTCCAACTGACAGCAGCAATGACATAGGCTCTTCTAACTTCAGCCCGCGCCCTGTCAGTTGGCCCTGAAGACTCGAAAAGTTATTGTTGGTTAACAAAAAACAAGAACAAGAACCCTTTCTATTGGGGTTTTAAAGCACGCTGATGGCAACAGCAATGACTTCAGGCTATGTATAAGGTCAGCCTGCGCCTTGCCATCAGCTAGGCCAGATCCTGAAGCAAAAAACTTGGGTCTAACAAGTAGACTACTTGATTGTAGTCGATCACAAATAAATGACATACAGGAAGCATCTGACAATTTTCTTTTATGTCTCTCGTGACCTTCAAAATAGACCACGAGGGCACAGCTCACTCCAGCTGGTGTTCTCCACATAACCTGAAAAACAGTAGAAGTCACTGTTTTGTTTTAGTACAATGCAAAAAATAAATAAACACTTACTTCACTCACTGGCATATGCTTTAGGAGCCAGGCTGCCTCAGCACACTCACTTTGTATACAATGGTAGGTACTCCTGTCTTCTAGTCTTGCTTTCCCATAATTCCCGCTTGCCCTTACTGTATTCTTTGTCCTGAGGTACACACGCAACTAAGCCTACAGATCTAAGCGGAACTTCAAATTCTATTTCCAGTACATTTAGATCCTCTAATGCACCAAAACAGTCTCTGTCAAAGTCTCTATCATAAGCCATTGCAAGACTACGCTGGTCACCTTTTGGTATTTGTCCACCAGAGAACCGATATTGTAAGTCACGTAGGCAAACCAGTCGACCGGACCCCTACTGAGCCTAATTCCAAACTGGAAGTCAGGCAGGCGG
Source organism: Linhomoeus sp. GSCO2_2 (assembly GCA_030248115.1). NCBI lineage: Eukaryota > Metazoa > Nematoda > Chromadorea > Monhysterida > Linhomoeidae > Linhomoeus > Linhomoeus sp. GSCO2_2. The sequence goes on along the minus strand of JASAMZ010004858.1, from coordinate 1,346 downwards.
GCTTCGACCAGTGGGAGTAGGAGAGAGTAAACTCTCCCTCTCCAACACCTTGGAGACGATTGGCAGCAAGGAGATTGGCCTGAAGTCCCCAGCACTGGTTGTTGTTCTGTAACACTTCTGGCACTTGATTTATGATGGCTTCTCGCCAACTTCTTTGTAGCTGCATCCTCAGTCAATAATTCGGTTGAACAGGTGGCAGAGGGAGGGGGCCACGACGTCTGCCACCTGCTTCAGGAAGACTGCTGAATGCCGATAGTGGATGGATGAGATAGATTGTCCGATAGTGTTGCAAAGACATCCTCAGAGTTGGACAGTTAATGAAGAGAGACAATGGCAGAGCTTGTCTGTTGGACAAATGTCACCTGAATTGTTCAGACTAAAACTAAAAAGCTTTGCAGACTGACCAGAAAAGAGTGTTAAGGTATTTGCACTGGAGGCTGAACAATTGGCCAAACTGTAAAAAAAGCAAATACAACTGTTCTTGACTGGAAATGCAGGCACTGGAAAGTCATTTTTGCTTGAAGTGTGATAATTGAATGGTTGAGATTCACAAAAGGCAGATATTCTGGTCATGACCCGGTTGCAGTTGCTGCCCCAACTGGTCTTGCAGCCAAGGCAATCAATGGAGTGACATTGCATTCTTTCTTGAAACTTCCTGTCCAACATGATCCAATCAATTCCTGAAAAGCTGAGCTTGCAATACAACACATTACAAAGGCTAAGAGCGACCCTAAAAGACAAGCAGTTCCTGATTGTGGATGAAATTAGCATGCTTGGAGAGAGAATGCTAGCATTCTCCAATGACCGGGCTACAAGAAGCATTTCACAATGAAGAGCCATTTGGAGGCATGAATGTCATTTTCTACTGCAGACTTCTTTCAATTGCGACCCGTGAAAGACAGACTGTGCTACCATTGGTCTTTGTTCAAGGACTTTGACATGATGATGCTTGAGCAAAACATGAGGCAGAAAGAAGATATCCCATGGTGCAAAACCTTGGACAAAATCAGAATCTGGTGGAATGCTGACTGGAAAAGAAAGTGGGACTTTTGAAACAGCAGAATTAGACGCTGAAGGAGGTAATCAGAGATTTGCAATGTGACTGAGACTCTATCCAACAAAGGATCAAGTGGTAGATTACAATACTATTCAACAAGAGCTTGCCAATGGGACAGGAAACGATGAGGTGATAGTTCGATCGAAGGATGTCTATTCGAACAACGATGCTGCCTGTGGATGCATTGCTGAGACCGATGACTTGCCAGAGGATGACAGAAAAGCTGGGGGCCTTTGGTCTGAATTGACACTATCAGCTGGTTCGAGAGTGATGTGTATCAAGAATCTGG
>JASAMZ010004857.1:0-19033 GCA_030248115.1 Linhomoeus sp. GSCO2_2 | reverse complement strand
TCCCTCTGGAAGCCCCAAGGCTGCTTGGACACACGGTTGACGGCGTCTAATACCCCCACGAGCAAATCGAAATCGCAGTCCTCCCCGTACACGTCTAGCGTCTGCTCAGCTAACTGGAGGGGGGAATCAGCGAGGACGGTGAGGAGTAAGGAGACCCACATGTCGTGCGGAATGTCCAGGCTGTTGAGGAGACGTGTGACCGACTTCATGAACGTCTCAAATTCGCGCCCGTCTCGCCCGTAGCCGCGGTAGGGAGAAATAGTCGACAGCGCCTTCATTAAATCGATTCGCTCTTTGCGCTGCTGGGGGGTCAAAGAAGCGCCAAGCGGCTGCCGCCACGAAACAGGCTGGCCCGCCGACGTCGCTGCGAGCATCGAGTTTGCCTGCTGAAAGGCCGGCGCCGTCACTTGCGCAAACGATGACTGCTGCTGCTGGGAGCCAGAGGCGCCGTATCTAGTCGACGAAGTTCTGGGGGGGCCGGTGTTGTAGGTTGTATTGACGCCTGGGTGCGTTGACGCCGCGTCAACACACCCCGGGATAAACTGACGCGCGTCAATCTACCCGACCTTATTCCGAGTTGCGTTGACGCCTGCCCTTATTCAACTAGGCCCGTGTTGAAAGCACTTTATCTCCTGCCTTTGCCTCGTTAGCGTAGTAGATAGCTCCAGCTGGTTAATCCTGGTTCCACTGAACGCGAAGTAAGCCCGAAGTAAGAAACAACACCGCGAAATAATAAGAAGTAGGGGCTCTCCACTCCTTACTTCGCAGTATTATTTCTTCGGATTCACTTCGCGCTCAGTGTGAACCAGGCCTTGGTGGTCCCAGTGGCCATGCCAGATTCTACCTTGGCTCAGACCTACAAGCACCGTAGGTGCTGGAGGCGTCATTCCATGAACGCTGGCACGAAACGAATTCTGAAGTGTCACAATGGGCTTCCTCTTCAGTTCAGAGTACTACGTCGAAGGAGACGACACTGGTGGTAAGTAATCGGGTCCTCCTGGGATTAAGGATTAATCAACAATTGTGTGCGGGTCCTCCTGGGATTAAGGTAGTCACTAGAGGTCTGCAATATACTAGAGGCTAGCTAGAGATAGACACTCGCTAGAGGTCCGAAGCCAGTGTCTTCATTCGATTTCACTTTGTATTGAAGGCATGAGTGCAGCGATAAACGGTGTCATTGTCTGAAATCGGTTTTGGAAGGAATTGTCTCATCTCTCCCCACGCTTATAGGCACAACGAAGCTCTTTAGTCAATCAAGATTGCGCGGCGTCAGCGCACCCGACCTTATTTCGCGTCCCTCCACGGGAAGGCACTCTGAGTCCAATTGAATAAGGCGGCCGGCGTCAACGCACCCCGCGATAAGCTCGGGTACGTTGACGCGCGTCGATTTACCAGGCGGGAAAAGTTGACGCGGCGTCAATTTATCCCGGAGTCAATACAACCTACAGCACCGGTCGGCGTCTGGTTGAGGAACGCTAATGTTGCCGCCGCTGCTGGCGGAGCTGGTTGGGGCGCGAATGTCAGCTGCGTAGCCGTCTGCGCTGTGGGCGGTGGCGCCGATGTAGCGTTCTGCGCGGCTGGCGGCAGCGCAAACTGCGCGGCGGCCGGCGGCGCTTGTGTCGTGCCTTGTGCAGCGGCTAACTGCTGTAGCAACGTGGTCACGGCGCCTAGCTGATTTTGGATGGCCGCCAACTGCCGATCATGCAGATCCATCTTCTGTTGCAGCGGCGCGCTCGTAGCCGTTCCTCCCCCGGAGGCAGGTGGGGGCACATGAGGCATGACTGGCTGCGGTAAAAGCGGCGCGAGCGAAGGCTGTTGCTGTTGCTGCGCGGAAGCGTTGTCGTCGGCCGACGCAGGCAGAGGAGAGCCATTATGAATGGGCGCTGGTGGTAGAGCCAACGTCTGACTCTGCAGCTGAGAGCTCGTTGTGGAAGCGGCGCCAGAAAGCAAGGCAAACGCGTTGGCGCCCCCTCCTCCCCCTCCGGGATTGGGCAGCGTCCCCGTCGCCCCAACAAACTGCTGCGCCGCGCTGGCCGCCGATTCAGCCAAGGCTTGCTGTTGAAACGCGCGCGCAGCCGCCTCGGCCGCCGCCGTCTGCCGGTTCGCCTTCAGCTGATTGGCCGTCTCCATAAGAGACTTCTCAGTGGTGGTGTGGACGTTGTTCGCCAGGCAGAACACGCAAAAGAAGCGGCCCACCCTCGCGCCTTTCGGTTTCCTAACACTCTCCGCGACTAAGCAAGCCTTATGCACCAACTTTGCGCAAACGCAGTCGAGGAACTCATCGCCGTTCTGCCTTGTGTCGACTAATAGGCCGCACTCCTGGCAATTTGCATCGTTTGGGTCGTGCAGCGTTGACATCGTGAATAGATTTGACGGCAATGCAAGCTCAGAGCGAAAGCGGCGATCAGCCGTCGTTTCTCCCGGAAGCGGCGGTGAAGCGTATGCAGCGGAGCGCGTTTTCATGCACGTTCAACACGGGTGGTAGCTTGCGCACACCTGGGAAGGGTAGGGCTCCCGTCGCGAAGTTCGCTCTCTCGTAGAGCTCACGCCCGCGCGCGCTTCCTTGACTGACGACCGTCGTTGGCCCGAAAGGCAGCACCTGTGCGGGTCCCTTGACGTCGCCCAGTCGCTCTCTCCGTCGCTCTGGAAAGATGGAAGCGTGTTATAGAATCCAAGGCCACGCCATTTGGTGACAGGCCCCTGGCCCGACTGGTCCTGCGCACAGCTAGTGATACCCAAATGAAGCAACAAAAGCAATATACGCCTCCCTGCTCGAAGAAATCGCCGTTCGGAGAAGCTTCCGTCGATCGCTTGGCTTGAAGCCGTTGTAGTTTGGCGCTCTGGTTTCGAATAAACACTTTACTGGCCTACCGGGCCAAACACACACAAGCAAGGGCGGAGAGGGGTAAAAGGGACGACACTTTACGTCGGTCGGACACACGAATGCCACACGGCTCACAGGCGTCGCCAGACAGATCCAAGAATCAAGGGATCAGGTGATTCTAGAGCAATTATAAGTACAGTAGACAGTTCACAGAAGACTATGTCGATGGCAATCGCTGTAAGAGTCTTCTGGGATGAGCAGGAGTAGTGCAGGGAAGTCTGGCGGCCGTTCGAACTTGGGAGAAGTAGGGATAGAGAGCGCCACGAGAACAGGAAGGGATCACGAGAGAGGTACCGTTCGTCGTGGTGGCTGAAGTAAAGGGGAGACACGAGCAGAAGAAGCAGTACGCACGACGTACACAGTATGTATATGTATCTACCACCTCAAACAGCCAAAACACAACCCAAAGAACCCAAAGGAACAGGAAGAAGGAAAGAACAAGGAAAGGTGCAGACCAGGTGGAGAGGCTTGGTAGGTATCCTGTCAACAAGATCTCCTTCCTACGACTCACCAACGCCGAGATCTGAGAGCGTGACGAACGAACGCACGAACGCACGATAAGCTCTCGTAGGGGTTCGCCCGGCTGAGGCCGGGCGAAAAAAGCTCACGGAGTAGTCACTGTTTCTGACAAGATAATTTCCACTCATTATTTCCCAGTTGAAGAACCGTTCGTAGAAGATAATGTTGACAGAAGTGTCAATGTATTCTTCAATGCAGCGGAAGGGGTTAACCACTCCTGTGTCAGCATCCAGAACCAGGCTCCACTGGACCTCTTTCAGGTAGGCAGCCGCCAAGCAGTGCTTGCGGAAGTATATCTGCCGACGACAGAATGATGTAACGCACAATCATCATAGGACACAGACATGTATGTACGATTCAAGCTGTGATATTGGCTGCCATATATGTTGCAGCAAACACAACGCTCCAATGATTCCACCGGAGCATTTTTTCGCCCGACCTCAGCCGGGCGAACCCCTACGAGAGCTTTTCGTGCGTGCGTGCGTGCGTGCGTCGGTGCGTCTGTAACGGTCTTATATCTCGGCGTTGGAACGTCGTAGGAAGGAGATCTTGTACTTTATGGATAGGTCTCGACTCATTGGTAATGTTGCTAAGAGACTTCGAAATTCAAAAGTTTGAATTGCGCGCGCTACAGCAACCCGAACGTTCAAACTGAAAACGGCTCTAACTCGCTCGTCTTACGTCGTAGAGCGGCGCGCGATAGGTCAACTAAAAGGTCTCGACGTGCGCTTTCGTTTGGCATTAAAAGTTTTATTAATTACGCAAACACGCAACAAGAAAAGCGACATTATCGCGTTTCTACGCAGAAATCGCTCTAACTCGCTCAGCTTGCGTCGTACGGAGACGATCTTGGGTTGGTTGGATGGCTCTCGACTCACTGATCATTTGTTCTTCTATTGGTCAAAACTCAAAAGTTTGAATTTCGGGAGCTACAGTAACCCAAAGGTTTAAAACTCAAAAAACCTCTAACTCGCTCGTCTTCCGTCATAGAGAAACGATCTTGAGTTCGTTGAATAGGTTTCGGCGCACTGATCATTCCGTTGAGAGAAGCAGAAATTCAAAAGTTTGAATTTCGCGCGCTACAGTAACCTGAAGGTCAAAACGCAAAACGGCTCTAACACGCTCGTCTTACGTTGTAGGGCGGCGTGCGATAGGTCAACTAAAAGGTCTCGACGTGCTATTTCACTTGGCGTAGAACTTTTGTTAATTACGCAAACACGCACAACGAAAAGCGACATTCTCGCGTTTTTAGCATAGAAATCGCTCTAACCCGCTCAGCGTGCGCCGTAGAGAGACGATCTTGAGTTGCTGGATAGCTCTTGACTCACTGATCATTTGTTCTTCTATTGGTCGAAACTCAAAAGTTTGGCTACAGTAACCCAAAGGTTCAAACAGCAAATCAGCCCTAACTCGCTCGCCTTACGTTGTAGAGCGGCATTCGTTCGACCGTTTGAAAGCTTACGTTGAGGCAGTTGTTGAACGGTCATTCCTAAAGAATTACTTTTGTTTTTTTAAATACTTGTCTTACGAACAACTTTGTCTGCTAAAAAAATTAATCCCGGGCGATCCCAATGTTGCCTTGCAACAACCGCTCAGAAATGCGTGTGTCTTGCTCAAAAAATTAATCCCGGGCGATCCCAATGTTGCCCTGCAAGAACCGCTCAGAAAGCAGCGTGTCAGAAGTAGCGCATGAATAGTGGACTCCGGGCGGGCGCGCGTCATATCGGAAAGGCTTCGAAATACTTTACAAATATCCACTCTTTTACTCTTCCACTTTAAAATACTCACAAACCACTCTGTATTAATAAAACAACTCAACTTTTTTAAAACAGCTTGTTTCAACCTTTCTTATGTATGGGTTGAGTGTAGGAGAGGGAGTTTATATTGGAAGGGGGCCTATTCCAGTTGAGGGGAGGGGGTATTACAACACAATAGCAATCAAAATATTGCTGTCATTTATTAAAATGTTTCTCAAGTTCCCAAGTTATGACGCTATACCACGTTGATGGCTATAGACAAAGACTTACATTTCGATGTTGATGGCACAACTCCCGTCCTCGGCTGTCTTTGAAGATATCGATTATGCGTAATGTGTAACCCGCGGACTTTGCATAGCAGCGAATTGACGATAGAGCCACCGTGTATGAATATTCGGGCGATTTGAGTTTGGTTTTGGTTTTGAGCAGCACTAAGATTTGAACTGATCCATACATATGACCACACCTTCTCAGTGGCAGCATCTTAAGCACTTCCTGAAGATAACGAGAGGCAGAAATGGAGCAAGCGTGAAATTGACCTGTCAAGCAAAGGTACATATGAGAAAAGCTACAGAATTCATTCAAGCGCGTAAAGTTACCCGCGAGTATCGGCTACAGCCGAATTCACACTGGCGTCGATGACACCCTGATATTTGCGACGATAACTGAGCGAGTACGTTTGCAGATAGGAATAACAGGTGCAATAATATGTGCGCACTGAAGCGATTGTTGGACTAACAATCACGCCGTCGGCTGACTCGGCCTCGCTGCTCGACAGAACGCCATGGTTAGAATGCCGCCTCCATAAGGAAGTCCAATTCATTCGGACTTGTTGTGCAATTAATTCTACAGCTTCCTCTTGCGGTGCGGTTCTTGAAACCCAGCTGCAAACACAATAGTGCAGCGCAGGATTGGGAATATAATCCAATTTTAACACTTAGGCAACTTACACTTCAAACACTTGCCATGCAGCAAGCAGAGAAAGTAATATGATAAATCCAACTGCTGCCTCGTTTCGCAATAGTTTGCGGCAGGCGAGCCGAGGTTTCATCAGCTGCACCCTATGTGGATGTGCATTCATGTAATCCATGCACAATAGAAAGGTACATATTATGAATGTACGTGAGATACGTAGTTTGCGGTCCTCTCATCCACAGCTCTATGCCTTTCTGAAGCAGGCATTGTGGGTAGCTTACAAACACGCTCAAGCGCTAACAAAAGGAAAACATGGTCCTACACAAACAGTGCTAAGCATACAAACGCACGGAGGTGCGGCGCGCAACAGTTCACATCGTAGTCTGCATAAGAAGGAGCGGCAACCTGCACAACAAAGAAATTGGGCAAGGTTTTCTTCATGGGTTGCAACGGGCTGCGACAAGAAGCGGCGGCGAGGAGCGACAGCGCGACAAGACGGCAGATGGCCCTGACCAAATAGTCGCAACGCTCCTAGAAAGTCAGCGCATAAAGAAAGCGTCGATTTCAGAAAGCCTTTCGAAAAAGTTGTGAATGGCGTGCTCCGCGCCCTGAACTTGCAGCACATGAAGCTTATTGAAGTTTGTAAAAGAACTTCATTGCTGCAAACCTGCAAACATCAGCATATCGTACATATCTCTTCTAATTGTTCCCCGTGGTCTAGTGAAACGATAACTGGAAGTAACTACAGGGCTTCCACAAAGTGAAGGGTAGGTAGTCAACGGCAAGGATTGCACAAAGTGAAATCAGTCACTTCTGCCATGTGAAATAAATTCCGGTTGTTAACCACAGGACTTCCACAAAGTGAAACGTTAACTGGAAATCAACGGCAAAGCAAGGCTTGCTTTCACAAAGTCAAAAGATATCTAGAAATTTCGTTTGTGTTAAGTTGTAGAGCGACAGTCGTTCGACACGATGGTTAAACCTTACGCACTTTTAGAGGGTATGCCATTGAAAATCGTTACATGCGCTTTCATGTCTACTGGCATGGAGGTACACGCATCTAACGAATAGTCTCAGGCTAAGGTGTAACAGTACCTATGTGCTAGGCATGTCAAAACTATTCAGCTTTTGCAACTGTGCCATCGATGAGATCGCTATGTCGTGACAGGGGTACATAGTTTTGAAATGTGCAACCAGCGGATCTCAAGGTACAGCCGCTATTCTCGAAACTTACCTAGCATGGGCATGCCTGTTGACCGTCTGAAGGATGTGGCCAATTCTCGATGTTTGACGATAAAATTCATTCCAGTAATCTGATCAGCAAGTCGCTCGCCCCTTATCCTTCAGTCGCTTCACTTCAGAGCACGAGACACGACTTTACAGATCTTCCCAGTCACGATCACTTCCCTCCAATGGGACTTTGCAGATTGGGGCCAGGCGGAAGAGGCAATACTCTGGCGCGTAGCCGACACCATAGGCCACCCATTCCTGGTAGATGTTGTAGCTATTCCCTCCCTCGCCAAATTCAGCCACCGGCCTGTTCTGGTACATCTGACTGGCGCCGCATTGAACCTTCGTCATCTGGAGCATTCCTCTGCGGAGACGCTCGTACTGGAAAGGACTGCCGTCCGTCCAGCAGAAACGGCCCTTGTCATTCTCGCACTGAAGAGAGCGCGGCAGCGATGAATGATCTGCCAAGACTCACAGAGATCGATTGCCGGTCAATAAATGGGATCGAGCGACGCATGAGATCTCATTAGACTGTGATTTGGGCATCTCGAAATTCCACGGTTGGGTTATGTATCTGGCAAGCTCCATGGAATGCAAGAAAATTGATAACTTACTGATTTACTTGCTGACCTACTGAACACACTGAATACACACTGGAGTTGTAACTTACTGGATGGGCTGGGTGGGTACCCTTTCCAAAGCTGGAAGTTCGCACCCTACCCCAGTGATCCCGATCCACTTGTTGACGACGCTGTAGTCGCCGCTGGTGTTCGTCGACTCGGTCACCGTCATGGACGCCACCGCGTGGTGCTCGTCGAAATTTTGAATGCTCGCCAAATCGGCGCCCGGAAGCTGCAATTGTGTGCGATGAAACATTTTGCGTTTTGTTTCTACAGGGTGTCCCAACATAACCGGGCAACTTTAAACTCGAATAGCTTTTGCGTTTCTGCGAATTTTTTCACCGGTCCTGTTTTATTCAAGAGCAAATTCCATTGGGTATATTCTTACGAACTTTCAAGTAAATCGATCAAAGGAACTGCTCGATGTGGGCTCCGTCGTTTTCAACGCAATTCTGCATGCGCGTCTTGTACTCTACCAGACTACGATCGATCATGTCACGCAGAATCTCGGTGCAGGCGTCTCGGATGTTCTGTTTCAGTTCTTCTAGGGTATTCGGCTTTCTCTGGTAGACGACAGCCTAGTTGGCAGACATGCCATTGTCCCAGCATTTTGTCAATTGTCTTATCTTTGTCTTTGTCTTTGGCCCCAAATATTAAATTGTCTTGTCCTTGTCTTTGTCCTACGGCCGATATCATACATTGTCTTGTCTTTGTCTTGGCTTGTCCTTAAATTGGCCCTACATTGTCCCTAAATTGTCCCAGAGAGGGTTGTGTCTGTGCTGAGTTCATGTTATGTTCACCTACTCGGAGCTACTATTTCCCAAACAACACAAGTTTGCGCTAGACAAATCCACAGATTATTACACTCAGAGTCCCATCAATAGTCCCGCAACACAAAATTGCGGCACACTGGATGTTTGTGATCCAAAGGACAACAAAGGACAATCTAAGGACAATTTAAGGACAATTTACCTATTTGTCCCAATGCTCGTTCCGATTGTCTTGTCTTTGACTTGTCTTTGCGAAAACCCCGGACAATCTTAATTGTCTTGTCTTGTCGGACAATTTAACAGAGTTAAATTGTCTAAAACATTTGTCCTTAAAGACAATGGCATGTCTGCTAGTTGGCCTACTATTGAATCAAAGAATAGCCGCTGGGTCTCCACAAACCTGCGATTTTTTCGCCCGGCCTCAGCCGGGCGAACCCCTACGAGAGCTTTTCGTGCGTGCGTGCGTGCGTGCGTTCGGAACGCTCTCATATCTCGGCGTTGGTAAGTCGTAGGAAGGCGATCTTGGGCTTTATGGATAGGTCTCGACTCACTGAGAATTGCGCTAAGAGGTTTCGAAATTCAAAAGTTTGAATTACGCGCGCTACAGTAACCTGAAGGTCAAAACTGAAAACGGCTCTAACTTGCTCGTCTTACGTCGTAGAGCGGCGCGCGATAGGTCAGCTAAAAGGTCTCGACGTGCGCTTTCGTTTGGCATTAAAAGTTTTCTTAATTACGCAAACACGCAACACGAAAAGCGACATTATCGCCTTTTTAACGCAGAAATCGCTCTAACTCGCTCAGCGTGCGTCGTACGGAGACGATCTTGGGTTGGTTGGATAGCTCTCGACTCACTGATCATTTGTTCTTCTATTGGTCGAAACTCAAAAGTTTGAATTTCGGGAGCTACAGTAACCCAAAGGTTTAAAACGCAAAACTTATCTAACTCTCTCATCTTCCGTCATAGAGAGACGATCTTGAGTTCGTTGAATAGGTTTCGGCGCACTGATAAATCCGTTAAGAGAAGTCGAAATTCAAAAGTTTGAATTGCGCGCGCTACAGTAACACGAAGGTCCAAAACGCAAAACGGCTCTAACACGCTCGTCTTACGTCGTAGAGCGGCGTGCTATAGGTCAACTAAAAGGTCTCGACGTCCTCTTTCACTTGGCGTGAAAATTTTGTTAATTGCGCAAACACGCACCACGAAAAGCGACATTCTCGCGATTTTAGCGTTGAAATCGCTCTAAGTCGCTCAGCGTGCGTCGTAGAGAGACGATCTTGAGTTGCTGGATAGCTCTTGACTCACTGATCAGTTGTTCTTCTATTGGCCGAAACTCAAAAGGTTGAATATCGGGAGCTACAGTAACTCAAAAGTTCAAAACGCAAAACTTCTCTAACTCGCTCGTCTTGCGTTGTAGGGCGGCTTTCGTTCAACCGTTTGAAAGCTTACGTTGAGGCAGTTGTTGAACGGTCATTCCTAAAGAAATACTTTTGTTTTTTAAACCCTTGTCTTACGAACAACTTTGTCTGCTAAAAAAATTAATCCCGGGCGATCCCAATGTTGCCTTGCAACAACCGCTCAGAAATGCGTGTGTCTTGCTCAAAAAATTAATCCCGGGCGATCCCAATGTTGCCCTGCAAGAACCGCTCAGAAAGCAGCGTGTCAGAAGTAGCGCATGAATAGTGGACTCCGGGCGGGCGCGCGTCATATCGGAAAGGCTTTGAAATACTTTACAAAAGTATCCACTCTTTTACTCCTCCACTTTAAAATACTCACAAACCACTCTGTATTAATAAAACAACTCAACTTTTTTAAAACAGCTTGTTATTGAACCAAAGCGCACGTTTCGCCAACTCAGTTGAAGAATAACCAGATGCTACTTTGACCACACCACAATGATTCAGGACATTTTCATACCGTTGGTCATTGTTGTAAGTAGCCACAGAAACAGACACCATATCTAACACCAACTTGCAGGCCAGGGAAGTTCGTCTGCGAGACCCTTTTGCCTAGATCCGCGACTAAGAAGTCAAAGACGTGTATCAGATTGTTCATCTGATCGATTTCGCTGAAACTTTGGGTGAAAAATCCAATGGAATTTGCTGTTGAATAAACAAGCTGTGTGTGTAAAAAGTTCAACCTATACTTTGTGTCTGCCAAATCTTGGTGAACAGTGTAGTGAATTTTATTCGCATAATTAGCTGTATCCAGAGAAGGTATCTTGAAAACGTGCACCACAAAGCAAGTGCAGCTATTACCACGATACGGTTGTCTGTACAGCTGATCTAAAGCTCAGTGATATCGCCGCGTTCGCTATATGGTATCGGCATGATACGACGCCGTTCATCTGAAATTTTATACCTGTGGGAATGCGCTACATCGAACAAAAAAACTTGCCAACTGTTCGGTGCACTCTACCAGGAATTTTGTTTGGTGCACGTATTTCTGCGTTATGACGTTTTTGTCAATTTTTAGAATTTTAGCAAATTGTCGCGTATTTCTATAAAATTCTACAATTGCAAAAAATTTCTTTTGTGTTACTGATTGTCCGCGGTCTATGCTCTTTAAATTTCTGTAGAAATTTCGCCGCCAGCTCATCAGGCGACAAAGTCGATTTTCGACATTTTCATATTTTAATTGTGAATATCTCGAAATTGCAATATGGTAAAACTGTAAAACTATGTCACAAAGTCTTGTTGGCGCACGGCCTTTCTATTTCTGCATTCACATTCGTCAATAAATGATGTTCTATTTTTGTCGATTAATGGAATTTTGACAAATAATTGCGTATTTCTATGAAATTCCACATTTGAATAAAATTTCTTTTGTGTTACAAATTGTCCACGGCCTATGCGCTTTCCATTTCTGAAGAGATTTTGCCGCTAGCTCATCGGGCGACAAAGTCGATTTTCGACATTTTCACATTTTGATTGTAAATATCTCTAAATTGCAATTTTTCAAAACTGAAAAACTGTGTCACAAATTCTTACTGACTTACGACCTTTCAATTTCTGCATTCACATTCGCCAATAAATGACGTTCTTTTTTGCCAATTTGTGGAATTTTGACAAATAATCGCGTATTTCTATCAAATTCCACATTTGCAAAAAATTTCTTTTGTGTTACAAATTATCCGTGGTCTATGCTCTTTCCATTTCGGAACAAATTTCGCCGCTAGTCCATCGGGCGACAAAGTCGATTTTCGACATTTTTACATTTTAATTGTAAATATCTCTAAATTGCAACATTTTAAAACTGTAAAACCATGTCACAAATGCTTATTACCTTACGACCTTTCAATTTCTGCATTCACATTTGTCAATAAATGACGTTCTATTTTTGTCAATTTATGAAATTTTGACAAATAATTGCGTATTTCTATGAAATTCCACATTTGCAAAAAATTTCTTTTGTGTTACAAATTATCCGCGGCCCATGCTCTTTCCATTTCTGAAGAAATTTTGCCGCTACCTCATCAGGTGAAAAAGTCGATTTTCGACATTTTCATATTTTAATTGGAAATATCTCGAAAATGCAAAATTAGCAACAGAAACGGACATCGGATCCGTACTCAGCGACCTCGACTCTACTTGACCACATATGTCGCATACTTTACTTCGATGCCACGAACGGACGGACGGACACACAGACAGACAGACAGACATTGTCATCCGTATATATACACCTCGCCGCGCTGAGGCGCGGCGAAAAAAGGACCGGTGAGAAAGTTCGCAGAAACGTGAAAGTTATTCGTGTTTGAAGTTGCCCGGTTTTGTTGGGACACCCTGTATATTGTGCGCAGGTCGACTTACCAGTAGGCAGTTCTTGCGAGCTTCTGTCCAGACGTTTCGGTCGTCGACTCGGTAGAAAGCGTGCCGTCCAACCTTGGTACAGTCTCTCACAGCTCCAGCGAACATCTCCCTCTCGTAGAAGTCGATGACGTCCTGACAAGTCGTCGGCTTGTCTGAGAGGCGAACGAGACTTGGACGAAAACCACGTAAAACAAAAGAGATTGACATCAACGCAAACTCGAAATTCTGCATCGGGTAGGTAATTAGAGAGATTGCTCAGTGGTGTAGCTGTGACCGGGAGAACCCGTCTTCAGTGAAAACTCGGATATCCGGGTTTTCTCTGAGTTGGTTAGTGAAAACCCGGATATCCGGGTTTTCACCGATAGGTTAGGGAAAACCCGGATAATTCTCCGATATGCTCAAAATCGCGCCATATACTGCTAGAACTATATTTTCATTGCCTATAGGCCGTTTTGTTTCTTCCAAATGAGGCTATGCTTAGGCTCGCGCCGCGCCCACAGTCCACAAGAGTCAGTCGGCGTCGCGCCTGCCGGGTCTCAACTGAGGCTTAGCGCGACCGGTGACCGACTTCAGGGCGCGCGCGCCTGTTGAAGCCAGACGTGCCAATTGGCCGCAAACATTTGGCATTGTGAAAGAGGCGGCTCGGCAAAGATCAAGGTATTGCATAAGATCGCACGTTTCGCACTCCACGACGCTTGTTTCGCGCAACAAACAGCGCGAGTTGCCATTCAAAAGCACTTGTTTCGTCAGCAGCAGCAGCAGAAAACACAACTATCATGATTTTCACTATCCTCCCACGAAATCTCGCATATCCGGCTTTTCACTAAACTTTCGGTGAAAACCCGAAAAGTTGACATTATCCGGGTTTTCACTAACCCGTCCGTGAAAACCCGGATATCCGGGTTTTCACTATGTCGACCAGTGAAAACCCGGATATCCGGGTTTTCACTGGATCCGGGTAGTCACGGTAACATAGCTACACCACTGCGTTTTCGCCAACCAGTGTTGTACAGGGAGCGCACATCAACTTTCCGGCCGTCACTCACAAAGCTTGCCACACATGCTAGGGCAAAACTTAGGAACGGCATGCTACATGGTGTTATGGACTGGACACACCACGCAAATTTCTAAAGATTTGTTAGAGCGAGTGAAGCGAAACGCACATTCGGTGGAAACGCGCTTGTCGTAACGCGGCCGTCTCCCCACGCCGCGCCCTGCAACCAAACAATTCAAAATGTTTCAGATGAATTGTAATTGCTATTTCAGTTGTGGCAATCTTGTTCCTAGGAGGAATCCGCGCCACTAGAATAGGTACATATGTTCATACACACGGTGAATACTTCATTGAAATTCGCAAACCTCACTAATCGAAGCTGCGGCCACTATATTCGCAATTCGAGACTTCGAGAGGAACAATGTGTTAGTGTTTCAATAGGTACGATTTGTTCAAAAGAACAACGACAAGACTGCAGTGGAGAAACGTACATCCGGCGGATCTTCCGCCGTATATAGTGCGCTTTATCTCCGGTGGAAATTCCGTCCGTTTTCCCGCTGAATCAAGCGCACACGGGAGACCAGTTTCTGTATTTGTCCAAGTATAAAGAATAAATAAAATAGTTTTTTAATCGTCCAACTCACGAGATCCGACAGCGAGCGCTGCAAACGCGACGATGCGACAAAAGAGAATCGAAGTGGTTAACATCTCGCGGCGAAGTCGAAGTTGAAAGCCTTTGTCTACTAGAGTTCAACGATCCTTCTACTCTTCTACCTCTGTGACGCCAGTGCACTCCAGAAATGGTAATCTGAAGAGGTCGTCGACGAAGCAACGGCTGAGGAATGCTCTAATTTGCGTCTTTTCAACACAGGGATATTTCAGAAGCTCTAAAATGTCACATCCGTCTTCCGCTTTCGGCTCCTTGTTGAGAACCGCATGTAATTTTATCCCAGTTTAATCTGAGAATTGAACAAAGTGCCCCCATTACTCGTCGTTTCGACTTTGCTGGCTAGAGCTGCTAGTGAAAGCTGCAAATCAAATCTAGCTCCCACTGCATAATCTTTCGTATCATAGCCCACCAGCTACGATTCGGTACATACCTCTCCGAATATAGGCGCACTCCTACGGCGGTTGGCAAGCAACATCTACAGTAACTTATCCCATTCATCTTTATCACCTATTTAGGCCGGCGAGCGCTTGCGACAACGTTCATTCAGAAGTCGCCTATCGACTGGTCCATCAGGTGATAGACGCCTTTTCCCCCAAGAACACGGGCGACTGGCTGCCGTATCAGGCGGTTGACTGACGGGCGCCAACTGACTGTAATAACATCGACATCCACTGTACTTGGTGCCCCCGTATAAATCCAGACTAGTGGTGGCAATTTTCCAAAAATAAAACTGAGTAAGTAAGCAAGTAAGTACTTAGTTTTTCAGAAAACTAAGTAAAACTAAGTAAGTAAACCGTACTTACTTAGTTTTTAGCAAAACTAAGTAAGTACGGCAGAAATCTGAGTAAACTAAGTAAGTAAACTAAGTAAGCATCATAACACAAATCTAAGTAGAACTGGCCTTGCAGATGCTACAAAACTGTTAACTCGAGGTGGTAAAGGGCCAAATTGACTTCAAAGCTAATTTTATAATGCAATTTTAGCATCGGCAAATTTGCTCAAATAGAGAGGCCAAGACAAAATTCTGGAGTATGGAAATATCCAGAGCCAAATTACACTAAAAGTGCGCGAAATTGGCTTACTTAGTTTCTTACTTAGTTTCTAAAAACTAAGTAAAACTAAGTAAGTACGAAAAAGTACTTAGTTAATTTTGTGAAACTAAGTAAGTACGGGCCTGGAAAACTAAGTATGAGTGCGAGTAAGTATACTTAGTTTTCCGAAAATAAAACTAAGTAAGTAAGAAACTAAGTACTCAGTTTCAAAATAACAAAGTAAAACTAAGTAAGTACTTACTTAGTTTTGAGCTGCCACCACTAATCCAGACCATCCTCCCCCCCCCCCCCTCTACAGCAAGTTGTAGGAAACTCTACGCAATGAAACTTGCGCAGATTGAAGTCCGATGTCTTGGGACATCTGACGCCGAATTTCAGCATAATGCACCAACTTTCGTGGAATTGCTTGCGCAAAACTCAAAATTGGTCACGGCCGCTGGTGGAGGAGACCCTGCTGCAACAGGAGGGGCCCGACTGACTCCTGTTTTGGGACCGGCAAACCAACTTTGCTTCGACCTTTCTCATGCGTGGTACCTGCAAGCTACCAGTCCCGTCTGAAAAAAATTATGTTGGAATTCTCTCGGTGATTTAGGCTGCAGACATTCTGCGGTGTCTGGTTGTAGGCAGATTGTTGTGATTCCCATCTGCCTACGAGCGCTGACAGTGCGTCGGCTACTTATTCGCTGTGTGCCGGTTGAGTTGTTTTGGTTTCTTAGGAGAAACGCGCACCGTTGAACTAACGTGTCTGCTGCGCTGCCCGCCCGTAAACGCTGCATACCAACAGTCATGCCGTTGACTACAAGATTTTATTTCACTTTGTGGAAGCCTTGCCGTCAGTTGAGACCTGCCAGGTGCGACGTCGACAGAGTTTTAGTGCAAACTGCAAGTAAGGAGAACGAACATTCCTCCCGCTCACTTCTCCTCCTGTTTAGGCCGACAGGGTCTCTTCAAACGTTTTACCTGCCCGCTGGTGTAATACGGGATTTCCCTAAATACGGGAAGTCACTGTTTGTGTACGTACATACCATCAACAAGAAAGCTCGGTGAGATTGACGCTCGTGTGTAAATTGAAAGATGTTTTAGTCGAAGTTTTGATCGACATTCACATCTCACTCTTGCATCAGGTTGTCATGTTGCAAGTACATTTTTGTCAGGTCCAAATTTCGTATTCCTTCAGCAAGATACGGCGGCGTAGAGAATCCGTATTCGAGAAAGGTGGGCGGTCGGTGCACTTTCGTGTGTCCAGCATTCGTCCCTCTACAATGCTCTGCAAACCGCGTATGCTTCACTGGAATGAATTGTTGCTCCCCTTTCCCAAAACACCTACTCCTCTCCTTATCGTCTTTACTTCAAACTCTGAAGATAGAAACAGCGAACGACAGTTACTTACCACTAGCTCATACGCACTAGCTGTGGTTGTTTTGCCGGCGAGCTGTTAGCAAAGCCGTTAGGCGAACTGAAAAGATGAACAAGCTGTGTGTCTAAAAAGTTCAACCTATACATAGTGTCTGTCAAATCATGGTGAACAGCACAGTGAACTTCATACACATCATTAGAAGTATCTAGAGAAGGTATCTCGAGAACGTGTACCACAAATGAAATGCAGCTATCCCCACGATATGGTTGTCTGTACAGCTGATCTAAAGCTCAGTGATATCGCCGCGTTCGCTATATGTTATCGGCGTGATACGACGCCGTTCATCTGAAGTTTTATACCTGTGTGAATAAGCCACATCGAACAAAAACTTGCCGATTGTTTTGTGCAGTCGTTCTCGACCAGGAATTCCGTTTGGCGTACGATCTTTCTGCTTCTGCGTTCACAATCATCAACTCCGTTGTCTATGCGCCTGCCATTTCTGAAGAAATTTTGCCGCTAGCTCATCGGACGAAAAAGTTGATTTTCGACATATTCGTATTTTAATTGTGAATGTCTTAAAATTACAACTTTCTAAACTGTAGAACTGTGTCACAAATTCTTATTGGCGTACGGAGTTTCCACTTCGGCATTCACTTTTATCAAAATATCGCGTTCGATTTTTGTCGATTTATGAAATTTTTTGACAAATAATCGCGTATTTTTACCAAATTCCACATTTGCAAAAAATTTCTTTTGTGTTACAAATTATCAGCGGGCTGTGCTCTTTCCATTTCTGAAGAAATTTCGCGGCTAGCTCATCAGACGAAAAAGTCGATTTTCGACATTTTCGTACTTTAATTGTAAATATCTCGAAATTGCAATTATCAATAACTGTAAAACTATGTCACAAATTCTTACTGGCACACGGCCTTTCCACTTCTGCATTCACATTCGTCAAAAAATGACGTTCAATTTTTGTCATTTTATGAAATTTCGACAAATAATCGCGCATTTTTATCAAATTCCACATCTGCAAAAAAATTCTTATCAATTGCAATTGCAATATATCAATTGCAATATGCAATATCAATTGCAATATGTCAAAGAAGGCCCCCAGGGCGAAGCTCTTCGCCTCCAGGGCCCGCTCGATCTTCCCCACCAGACAGTGCAGGGCCGTCTCCGTTGACTTGCCAGTCTGGTAGGCATGCTGATGGACATGGAGGGGGCGTTCCACGAGTGGGCCGTCCCTCAGATGTCTGCCCACTAATCTCTCCAGGCCTTTCAGAAGAAAGCTGCTGATGCTGATTGGGCGAAACGACTTGGCCTCCTCGTATGTCGTCTTGCCTGGCTTGGGCAGGAAGACCACCCTAACCTGGCGCCACGAGAGGGGCACATAACTGAAAGCCAGACACGCTCGATAGATTCTCACTAGAGAGTATATGATGCAATCTAAGCCCTTCTGCAGAAGGGCTGGAAAGATCTCATCCTCCCCCGCCGCCTTAAAGGGTTGAAACGAGCGAATGGCCCATTCTACCCTCGAGTCTGAAACCAGCTGGTGGGCCTCCCGCCACCCCATGGGCCTGCGCTGACCGCCTGCCTCAGGGGCGGCAGGCGCCACGGCCGGCCCACTGCCCGGGAAGTGCACCTCCAGCAGATGGGAGAGAGCCTCCCCCCTGTTGGCTGTGTACTGCCCAGACGGAAGGCGCAGCATACCCAGCTGGCCACGCTTGTCAAGAGACAAGGTTCTATACAACTTGGCAGTTGCCGAGATACCCTTCATGTCAGAGCAGAAGCTCCTCCAAGAGTCGTTCTTCGCCTTGCGGACAGCCCGCTTGAACTCCCTGATGGCCTCCTTGTAGACGTGCCAGTCCACGAAGGCCCCACTTCTGTGCGCCCTTCGAAAGAGACGCCTCGACTCTCTCCTCAGCAGACTAAGCTCGCTCGACCACCATGGAACACGACGTGCTGAACGAAGCTTGCGCAGAGGACACGCTCTGTGATACGACGCAACGATAGCAGTTTGCAGCGTCTTCCGATTCGATCGCTTCCTCCGAGCTCAGACGGGCCGTTGGGCGCGACTGAAGACGCTGCGCAAGGCAGCTTCTGTAGACAGGCCAGTTGGTGGCCCGCTTGTTCCTGCTGTAGACGGCAGGCTGTTTGTCTGAATGAAGCGAGAACCAGATTTGCCTGTGATCTGACAGGGACTCCCCGTCTGACACATGCCAACCAGAGATCTCGCTCACCAACTGTCTAGAACACATGGTCACATCTATAACCTCCTGTCGCGTTGGAATGACGAAGGTCGGTTTACCACCTCTGTTAAAGCACCTCCGATTCTACCCAAAGTCTAGCAGAGCCAGGCCCCTGGGATTGTTTCCAGTACTACCCCACACAGTATGGTGGTAGTTGGCGTCAGCACCAATAATCAGAGGCAGATGGTGCTGCCTCGTGTACC
>JASAMZ010004849.1:0-56176 GCA_030248115.1 Linhomoeus sp. GSCO2_2 | reverse complement strand
GATCTCGGGCTTCTGACAACGTCGTCACCACTGGGAAGCCTCCAGTCTGGTCAACCTGACGACCATGGCCAGCTCATGCTGATCTCGGGCTTCTGACAACGTCGTCACCACTGGGAAGCGTCCAGTCTGGTCAACCTGACGACCATGGCCAGCTCATGCTGATCTCGGGCTTCTGACAACGTCGTCACCACTGGGAAGCGTCCAGTCTGGTCAACCTGACGACCATGGCCAGCTCATGCTGATCTCGGGCTTCTGACAACGTCGTCACCACTGGGAAGCGTCCAGTCTGGTCAACCTGACGACCATGGCCAGCTCATGCTGATCTCGGGCTTCTGACAACGTCGTCACCACTGGGAAGCCTCCAGTCTGGTCAACCTGACGACCATGGCCAGCTCATGCTGATCTCGGGCTTCTGACAACGTCGTCACCACTGGGAAGCGTCCAGTCTGGTCAACCTGACGACCATGGCCAGCTCATGCTGATCTCGGGCTTCTGACAACGTCGTCACCACTGGGAAGCGTCCAGTCTGGTCAACCTGACGACCATGGCCAGCTCATGCTGATCTCGGGCTTCTGACAACGTCGTCACCACTGGGAAGCGTCCAGTCTGGTCAACCTGACGACCATGGCCAGCTCATGCTGATCTCGGGCTTCTGACAACGTCGTCACCACTGGGAAGCGTCCAGTCTGGTCAACCTGACGACCATGGCCAGCTCATGCTTTTGATCTCGGGCTTCTGACAACGTCGTCACCACTGGGAAGCGTCCAGTCTGGTCAACCTGACGACCATGGCCAGCTCATGCTGATCTCGGGCTTCTGACAACGTCGTCACCACCTGGGAAGCCTCCAGTCTGGTCAACCTGACGACCATGGCCAGCTCATGCTGATCTCGGGCTTCTGACAACGTCGTCACCACTGGGAAGCGTCCAGTCTGGTCAACCTGACGACCATGGCCAGCTCTATGATGAGCTTCTCGGGCTTCGTACGCTTCTTACAACGTCGTCACCACTGGGAAGCGTCCAGTCTGGTCAACGGGGGCTGGCTGAGGCCTGGCAGCTCTGCTGTCTGGGCCTTAACGGTGGTCCCTGGGAAGCCTCCAGTCTGGTCAACCTGACGACCATGGCCAGCTCATGCTGATCTCGGGCTTCTGACAACGTCGTCACCACTGGGAAGCGTCCAGTCTGGTCAACCTGACGACCATGGCCAGCTCATGCTGATCTCGGGCTTCTGACAACGTCGTCACCACTGGGAAGCGTCCAGTCTGGTCAACCTGACGACCATGGCCAGCTCATGCTGATCTCGGGCTTCTGACAACGTCGTCACCACTGGGAAGCGTCCAGTCTGGTCAACCTGACGACCATGGCCAGCTCATGCTGATCTCGGGCTTCTGACAACGTCGTCACCACTGGGAAGCGTCCAGTCTGGTCAACCTGACGACCATGGCCAGCTCATGCTGATCTCGGGCTTCTGACAACGTCGTCACCACTGGGAAGCGTCCAGTCTGGTCAACCTGACGACCATGGCCAGCTCATGCTGATCTCGGGCTTCTGACAACGTCGTCACCACTGGGAAGCGTCCAGTCTGGTCAACCTGACGACCATGGCCAGCTCATGCTGATCTCGGGCTTCTGACAACGTCGTCACCACTGGGAAGCGTCCAGTCTGGTCAACCTGACGACCATGGCCAGCTCATGCTGATCTCGGGCTTCTGACAACGTCGTCACCACTGGGAAGCGTCCAGTCTGGTCAACCTGACGACCATGGCCAGCTCATGCTGATCTCGGGCTTCTGACAACGTCGTCACCACTGGGAAGCCTCCAGTCTGGTCAACCTGACGACCATGGCCAGCTCATGCTGATCTCGGGCTTCTGACAACGTCGTCACCACTGGGAAGCGTCCAGTCTGGTCAACCTGACGACCATGGCCAGCTCATGCTGATCTCGGGCTTCTGACAACGTCGTCACCACTGGGAAGCGTCCAGTCTGGTCAACCTGACGACCATGGCCAGCTCATGCTGATCTCGGGCTTCTGACAACGTCGTCACCACTGGGAAGCGTCCAGTCTGGTCAACCTGACGACCATGGCCAGCTCATGCTGATCTCGGGCTTCTGACAACGTCGTCACCACTGGGAAGCGTCCAGTCTGGTCAACCTGACGACCATGGCCAGCTCATGCTGGCGCAAAATAGTGCATGCAAAAGTGGGTGAACAGAACCAAATATGCAATACCGCTGCTTTGGGTCAACAACCGAACGATTGTGTTTATGTTTGCCATACACTGGTATGGATGAACTGATAAAAGTTTTGATCCACTCTAGACTAGACCTTGTTCATTTCTCCTCTTGAAGAATTTGGAAAGAAAGGTTATCAAAGAATAACGACTTCTCATGGCACTGCACTGTACTTGCCCAGTTGCGACTTGATGAGGCGGAAGTTTCGATTCGGGAGGGAGGTTGAATTTGAATTCCGTTCCAGTCACTGAGTGGCACTCGTTTCATTTGGCGCGGAAGCTTAGATTCGGGAGGGAGGTTGAATTTGAATTCCGTTCAGTCGCTGAGTCGCACTGGCGTAGGCGCAACTTCAACTGCCCTCAGAGGGCGGGCGTTCGAAGCTGCGCCGTCTCAAACAAATTCGTCAAAACCGTGCATGTAAGTGAGAGAGTCGACCGCACAAAGGACTTACCGACCAACTGACTTAGGGTTCGTTTCATATGTGTCTGCCGTAAGCAGTTTGCCAAACCCCTCGCCAGAACCGTTCTACAGTATGCCAAGGTTGCACAAATTAGTGTGTCCGCTTAGTTCATTCAAATATGCTTGCCGTTTGAAATGCTGTAAAGACAGCTGATTCGGAAAGAGTTCAAACAGTTTGAGGAAGAAAAATAACAGAGAGATATAAGTGCTTGCAAACCGCCGAAAATGGCCGAAAAGGAAGATAAATTGCAGCTTCTCAGTGATCAGTTTCAATCTTTCTGGCTTCCCAACGGGCTCGCCGCAGCCGCCGGTCGTGGAGGACGCCATGGCCTTTCTGTTGAAAGTGGGCAGGGCCTGCGCCGCTCGGCTGCTCTTCGTGCTCCATTCGATGGTGACGGTGTGGCAGGCGGTCGAGATCGAGAACAAGACCGATTGCTGGACCTTCGCCTTCATCAGCGTCGCCATCCTAGCAGAAGGCGTCTACACCGTCGTCGCCAGGGCCGGCGACGAGCGCAAGTGGTCAGTTGTTGGATTTCTGTAGAAAATACCGCGTGCCTATCAGTGCTCAACTGTACATGTACCACAGCTACAATGTGACAAGGAGCATATTATGTATCACGTGTTTGTATTGTTTGCGCGCTCGAAACGGACGGCTGGAATACCTTCGAAAACATCAAAATGTTACACATGAAACGGACGATATTCGAACGTATAACATATCCATTTTGTGTGATGACAGCGAAACCGCCAGCCAATATTTGCCAGCATAATTGGGGTATGTCGGTAAAAGAACGAAGCGACGCAGAGGACGAAAACTGTATCAGCTTCAGAAATAACCACCATAACTACCGAACTTGGTTGTCTGTCGTGCTCCTCGTTTTCTCACACTACAGGCATCGTCGGCGCTTAGAACGGATGGGCGGCGGTGTTGCCGGCGGCTAAAAGGCCGTGACCCCCGATTGCCTGCCGACATTCCGGGCAGACGGACGCCTGATTCGCGTTGCCGCAGCCGGCGATGGCGTACAGGTGGCCTGGAATACGGTAGTTTACAGGTCTACAGAAGTACATTGCTGGTACACAAGGTGTAGTAAGTAGATTGGGGTCTCGACGCGTTTGGTTGATAGCCAGCGCCGCCGCTACGACTTGAAGACAAGAGACCCACCGTTCGGACAGCGGTACCAGTGGTGGCCGCTGGGCGCCCAAGCCTCCTTCCTCATCAGCACGTCGTTAATCATGCGCAGCTCCTCTCGGCTGAGCTCACTGGAGAGGTCCAGTCCACTCAGGAACGTCTTCGCCGACTCTAGACCGCCCAACTAAGCTACAGTTCACACTGCATGAAATGATTAACGTTATGATTACCACCGCCACAACCTTCAGATCATGATCTTAGCAAATAACGATCTTACGACGCAGATCACGAATATGTGACCAGATTTTCTAAATTCATTCCCATTTGTGAGATTTTGCACATGCTCAGATTTTGCAATCGCGCAACAGGCGAGTGAAGCGACGCACGATTATTGTGTAGTTGAATCAAATACTTGTCTTTGTACCACCTATTGTTGTGCCAAATTTCAGCCCAATCGATATCAGTCAATTTTCTGCCGAAAAAGCTGCTGCACTGAAAAATCCACTATTAGCGGGAAAATGGTTTTCCTCCGATTCGGATGAAACTTGGTACAACGATAGACGGTACAAAGACAAGTATTTTATTCAACTACACAATAATCGTGAGTCGCTTCACTCACCTGTTGCGCGATTGTAAAATCCGATAGTTCGCAATATCTCATGAATGGCAATGAATTAAGAAAATCTGGTCACATATTCGTGATCTACATCGTAAACTCCGGAACATATCCAAATTTCAGCTTCCTAGCACCAGCGTAGCGAAAGATAGCTAAGATCGTTATTTTCTAAGATCATGATCTGAAGGTTGTGGCGGTGGTAATCATACCGTGAAGAAGCATGTACAATATGTAGGCAACTGGCAAGTGCTATGTACCTTGATGGCGTTCGCCGAACGGCTCTCGGCCGTAGAGCAACTCGAGCGTCTTCTCAAGCCGCATCGCCTCCTCCTCTGATAAGTCTTTGCCCCTGCTGTTCAGTCGCATCAGAGCGACCATCACCTAAAGAGCGAGGGAAGCCCTATGTACGTCCTCGCCGACAGTCGAAACTTAAGTACTGTGGCAGACATTCTCTGTAAGCGGCATACCTTCTTCAGCACCACGAGACGCTTGAGCTCTCCCCCAAACTGCTCCATCTGGAAATGGGAGGAGCTGCCTTTGAGGTGGTCCGATTCGAGCATCCAGTCGACCAGACGGTCGGCCTCCCAGTTCAAATAGTTGAGGAGGTCGAAGGGGCGCGTCTCGCCCAGGTAGACGGTCAGCTGCTCGTAGGCCTTCGTCTGACGCTTGACGCCCGACAGAGGCGGCGACTCCGTCCTCGACTCGCGCACGTGATCCTCGCGCCAAGTCGCCAGCGTGCGCAGCGCACTGCGGTGAAAACGTACACATACATTGTACATTGTACATACAGATGGTCAGGTCTAGGCTCTACAGAGCTATGGTTAGGCATCTGTCATCTGCAGTCGCAAATTGTTATCATTTGTAGATGCCTTGTCAACGCGTCTCAAATTGTGGCGTCAAACTCCGTCTGGGAAATAGACTGACCTGAGGAAAGCGCTCCAGTTAGCCAGCTTCTGCGCCGTAAGATGATTCTTTTGGGTTTTGGAAAGTCACGTCCAGCGGAGCTGAAGTCCTCTTTCAGCTGAGTTCTCTTGGCTTCCAACGTCTCGTAGTTGCGCTGCGCCCATATGTTGGACTTGGCCTGTAAAGGTCCGAATTTAAAACTGAGCCGATGACACGACACGCGTAGCGAGCATTCACCTTGTTGATCCAAGAGGCCATGGTCTTCACTAGCCGGTTACAACGACGCATCACGCGAATCGGCGCCTTGCACAAGAAGCAGCGGGGAGCCACGATGGCGCTGCCGCTTTCGCCTAGCTCGCTGCTCATCCAAGAGTCGAAGAACTCCACCTGAGAAAGACAAACAGGAAGTACACCAAGGGGGCGCCTGGATACAGTTCCTGTCCCAACTTCCAGTTGCAAGGCGCACGTATCCTAACTATCCTAGGACCCGACTTCGATGATGTGATGACACTCCAGTTCCACAAAACGGGTCGCTTCAGTGACCGTGTCGCCCGACAGCGACTCGGCGAGCTTGGACACTTCCGCGAACTTCTCAGGTGTGCAGATCCTGAACGGCGCCGTTCCTTCTACAACGACGGCTCTCCTGCTGGCAGTGCTTCATCTGAATGGCCAACCTGCACAGTGGCACCACTTTCTTGCCCACTTTTACAGTGGGGCACTTCTCGCCGCAGAGACCGAGGCAGGGATGTGGCTCTTGTGCGGTGCCACAGCTGAGCGGCTTGTCACAAATTTCGCGGCAAGGCTCGCGATCACAGGGCTGCCAGCAGGGCTTGGTGCACTGGTGGTGCGGGCATTTCCAGCTGCAGGGCTCCCTGCATGGAACGCACGGCTGGCCGCAGGGACGTCCCTCGCGCGACCTGGCGCCGAAGTTGGAATTGGAAGCGCAACTGTTGTGGTCGCAGGCGGTCTCGCAGGCCCGATTGCAAGGCGGGCACACCTCCGAGCAGTTGTGGAGCGACTGGCACTGGTGGCCGCAGATCAACGACCGCGTGCACCTGCAATAATGCTCGACTACGACAATTGAAGAAAATCTTATACATGATTATCTTAATCCAGTACCTTTCCTTGCAGCGAGCGTGAAGTCGGCCGCGCCTACACTTTCCACATGTGCCTTTGCAGGTGTGGTCGCAACCCAAGACGCCGTCGCAGGGCGCGGGACAAGGCACTACGCCGACGTCGACGCTGCACTTGGTCTTGTGTGTGTGGCAACACACGGGCCACTGCTTCTCAACTTCTACGGCGCACTTCAGCTGCGCCTCCTCTGCCGAGCACATGTCCCGCTTCCTGTGGCCGCAGGGCAAAGCGTGGTCCACAATCATCTGAGATGCGCATTCAGAATGTGGAGTTTGCGCCACACTGGATGGCCAACTTATGGCGAGTCACCTGGCATCTCGTTGTGCAAGGAACAGAGCACTTGTTGCCACATGGATGATCGCATGCCAACTTCTGTGGACAGGGCTCCTGGCAGGCCATGCTCAAGGCGTCCACGTGGCACTGCATGAGACGCTTGTGGCCGCACTTCAACTGCTTCTCCACCTTGTCTTGGCAGGGCTGGTCACAGACGTTTCCTTCCACCGATTTGTGCTGGTTACAGGGGTTGGTGCAGATGTGCGCTCCGCTCTTGCACTCCTTGTTGCATGGCTGCGAATGTTCGGAATGAAAGGGAGGTGGCGTTGCCTTGCAATTGTCTTACCATGAAGCATTCGAATAACAGCATACCTGTCTGCAGATGACGCCGTCATGGTCGGTCGGATGGCAAGGCATTTGGCAGTTGTGGCCGCACAACAGTCGAACGCTGCAGGGTTGCTGGCAGCCGCCTTCGGCGCACTTCCGCCTGCAAAACTTTACGAGTTGCAATGGTCTCACTGGAGTGCCGTTGCCACACACATACATGTACCTGAAATCACTGGCAGATGTGATCGCTTGCTCGGTGTTATGCGGCAGGCATACGACCGGCAACTCAGATCCAATGGAGCCCGTCTCCTTCAGTGACTTGACGATGCCGTTCCACAGCTTGGAGTTCTTCGCTAAGAAGTCGAAGTTGCCGATGCAGTAGAAGCCGGTCTTGGCCCGAGACAAGGCAACGCAGACGCGGTTCTCCACCTGAAGCAGGACTTAGCGAAATGAATATCTACTGGGAAGATGCGACCATTCGCAGGTACATATGACGTCACCTTCAGAAAGCCGATCTTGTTGTCGTTGTTGCTGCGCACCATGGACAGCAGCACGATGTCGTTTTCCTCGCCCTGGTAGTTGTCCACGATGGTCACTAGCGGTCGACTGTCCCTGTAATAAGACAGTGTACTGTACCACATGCGCTTACATATCAGTTGGCCGATCGGAATGCGGAAACAAAAGTGCAGCAACCTGTCCTTGAAGCCTTGCTCGTAAAACAGGTCCTTCACCGTGAACAGCTGCTGTGCATAGCAGAGGAGGATAGTGATCCTCTTGGGTTCGTAGCTCTGACGCATCAGGTAGCGCGCCAAAGCAACGACGAACTCTGCCTCGAAGTGGTTCTTGTAGCTGGTCCTGTCCTCGCTCATCTTCTCCTCGGCCGACGTGTGGCTCAGGAAGAACATGCTCTTCCCCATGCCCGCGACGCTCTTGTATTGGAGAACGTTGTCGGCGTCGCTTAGGTTGCTGTAGAAGTGCTCCTTCAGAATGTTGGAGATCTCCGGCCGCATTCGGTGCTGCACCTGAAGCGACACGCAATAGGCAGCGTCAGTCGGCCTGTCCAGTATCCCACGTCGAGAACGGCGGGCAGCAGTCCGTTGCCGCCGATGAGACGCTCAAAAAGGCTGATGTCCATCTTGAAGTTCTTAGCCAGCTCGTAGTCGCTGGAGGAGGGTCGCAGTTGCTGGTGGTCACCGACCAGGATCAGGTGCTGGCAGTCGTTGTTCAGGCTCGCCACCTGCATCGCCCACGCAACCCACGCACCACCGTCTGCCATGGCGTCAACATGCTACCGTCGAGCGCAAGGTTGCTCACCAGATGCGGCTCCAGAATCTCCGCTGCCTCCTCCATGATGATGATTCTGGGCCTGATCTCTTTCAGACGCTGCAAGTGCTTGGCCGCTCCAGTGGTCGTCATGGCCAGTACCTGACAGCCAAAGGATTCACTGGAATATAATGCGTACAGTGCGCGTGTTCACAAGAACTTCACTGACCAGGCACTCCTTCATGACCTGCATGTCCCTGAAGAAGTTCAGTTCCTCCACTCTCTGACGCCTCCGGTTGTACTCCTCCTCCACCTAGACGTCGGTCGCCAACCAAATTCCAGTGCTCTGAGAAACAGTATCGCTGAAGTGTCTAGGCCTACTCACCATTCGAATCATCCGCAGGACTTTGACCCGGTACTGTATCGCCCAAGAAAGATAGAGCATCCAGCGATTCTGCATTGGCACGTTCCAAACTCCGAGCCGCTTGAAGTACTCCAAGGCGGCGCGGTAGTCAGCCTCGCTTGGGAAAGGTCCCTGCTGCATGATCCTTGGTACGAAGTGGCGCAGTCGCCCTAAGGCGGCATCGTCATGGTCCAGGTGCTAAAAAGAATCGATTTTGTATACCTTGATTTTGATTTTTGTATAACAGTATAACGATTCGCGAATCCGTGAGCGCACCGAACGGACGCCGTCGTCGAAGTTGTAAAACTCGGCGTTTGGCTGGGTCCTGAGCGCCTCTTGGATCAGGCGGCCCATATCCTCGTCCACGTCGTCCACCACCACGTCGCGGTCTTCCGCGTCGCTGTCGGCCTCGTCGACAGCCGCTTCTTCGACTTCTTCCTCGGCGGCGGCAACGGAGGACGATATCTGAAGACGATCTGCCAGTTGCTGTATAGCTGACAACTATGTATGTATTATGCGCGACAACAGTCTTGTTGGAACGTAGAGACGCGGTCTTTCGTTAGACTGCCAGAGAAGAACATATGAGCACTCCTGTAACGAGATCATGTATCCAATCAGCGAACCTCCTGATCCTTCGTAGCATCAGCGTCCCACTGCTGCGTCCGGTAGAGCGCGGTCAGCCAACGTGAAGCGGCGTCCACATCGTTGTTGCACTTGACTAGCGCCTCCATGGCGTCCTCTTCAACGAAGCCGCTCTGGACCAGGAGATCAATGTCGTGCAACGCGGGCCACTGCCTGGCCCGATTGAGCCACCTGAAGAATCGGCGCAGTTGCCTTGGCAATACTCGCGAATAAGTATAGGCCTGGCTTCGCACTCCTGCACGTTGGCACTGTAGCTGTAGACGTCGAAGGAGTTCCTAAAGAGCCACTGGCAGGCGCTCTCGACGCTGATGCCTGGCACGGCGACGAAGGGCAGTTTTGCTTCCGTCTCGTTCAGCTGGCTGCCGCTCTCTTGAAAGACGAGGGCCGCCACAGCGCGCACTTTAGACGGCTCGTAGCCCTCCAGCAGCTGTCTGACAGTGCGCCTGGGCCAGGGATTGCACAGCCACCAGGCGAAGTCCTCGAAGACGCCCCCTTGGGGGACACCGAAAAAGTCCCCCACTTCTGGAATTCGCTTGGCCAATCCGCCGAATCGAAGGATCTGGTTCTGCAATGGAAGATGCTTTGAATAGTTTCTTCTATATTATGTAAGTAGGCGCGATAGGTAAGTCCGTCAGCTGTCAGTTATGTACCAACCACGCAATTAGCCCGACACATGGGGGTAGGGGACAGGGGGAGCGACGTCACCTTGACTCTTTCAAAAGACTGCTTGAGACGATTCAGGTCCCCCGCTGCGGCAGCCATCCAACTGCTGGCCTGTCGGTGCTCCAAGTAAAGGTTCTGGTCGCAGCGCGTCGTATTGCGAACCTCCTTCAGCAGATAGGGCTTCACTTTCTCCGACTGCGAACGACCGCCCACCCGGACTAGTCCTTCGGTTTGGAACTGCATTATCCCTGAAATGATCTACCTGTAAGTCTCACATTGTTGTGCAATGTAGCGCGTCATACATAGTCTTACAGGGACCCACCGCCGGTGTATGTATATGGGTGAAGTGTAGGTACACGCGAAGCAACAAGGCTTATTGTAGTGGGTCTCTTAGTCGCGAAAAGGTACAGAAGAAATGAGCAGGAGAAGAGAATTGTGGAATTATGTATGTACACTTTGTATACAACGGATGCTACAGTATTCTAATGCTAACGTACCTACTACTATGTACATTCACTATCGAGTTAGAGTAGGTTGACCAGGCATGCGTTTTTGTACAGCGGCGAAACGCGCCTTCCAGGAACTGGTCGAGAGCGTGGTTGGTGTAGCAGACGAGTAGGATGGGATTGGCCCTGTCCTCGCGCCACAGTTGCTGGTTCTCGAGCAGCGCCTGGACGATCTTGTAGCCGATGAAGGTCTTGCCCGTCCCGGGAGGTCCCTGTATCAGGGCCAGCTTGTTGCTGAAGGCTAGCTGGAGCGCCGCCCTCTGTGAGTGGTCGAGACCCAATTGGTCGGCCGTCGGCCAGCTCCCCTGGTCCAGCACGTGGACGTACACGTCCTCTGGAAGAAGGGAAGGGGGTATCCCGCTTCACACTGGTGAAAAAGGCGTGGGGTGGGATTAGAGGACTCGACAGAAAGAGCAACAGCTATGTAGCTACCCAATGGCGTTTGTGCCATCAGACAGGTCAGGTTCATGACGGGAGGGTGAAGCGTGAAGTAGAAGGGTTGCTCCATGTCAGACCGTCTCTGTAGAAAGTAGTCGCTGAAAGACGAAATTAACTATGCAGTCACGAAGTCCCCATCGAACAGCGACCGCCGACTACGCCGCACCTGAAAGGCAGCTCCTCCTCTGGACGCACCTTCTGCAGGGCGACGACCACATGTTTGTACGCCTCAAAGTAAGCGCTGCCAGACTCGGCCATCTCGTAGCTGCAAAGGGTGTTGCCTTGTCGCGAATTGTACATATGGTGCGCTTGAACGCTTCACTAGAAGACGCTGAATTACTCGGCGGCGATGTCACTCAGCACGACCTTCCGTGTTACGCGCTACGTAGTCACTAACGCTAAGAAGTTCACCACTACCAGTTGCTGTCGTACTCCAGAAATCCGGTGCCGCCCTTGAAGCTGACTCGCACCAAGCCCTCTTTCAGTTTGCCCCTGTCGTAGTCTTGGACGGTGGCGAAGTGGAGATCATCCTTGAACTGGTCCTTGGACAGGCAGACCAGCGCCCCAAACTTCAATCGTTTTGAGACCTCCCAGCGAATGCGCGACAGCCCCTTCGTGAGCTCGAATGCCACGACGCAGACCGACTCCAGGCCGCCCTCGACGAAGGCCACCTCGGGAGGAGACACGGACACGCCGCGGTAGAGCTGAGAGAGCGACGACGTACTGTATGTAATGTATGTACATTCGCCTGGCGTTTGACAGGGTGCTACATACATACTGCTGTCGGCCACCTGGAGCTTGTAGGTCTGTCGCTTGTCGGACCTGTCGCCGTGGTACCACTTGATGCCCTCTCGCAAGGGCTTGATGTAGTCCTCCCGCATGAGTCGAACCCAGGTGTCGAGGTAGTGGTCCTTGTTGTCGTAGCTCTGACTCAGCAGATTAGCTCGCAGGTATGGAGGCCCGGGCGCCCGAACGTCCGCCACGGTCGGCACCACGGGCAGCTCGCGGTAGTTATCCGGTGGTGGGCCGACGCTGTCGCTCGGCACGGGGCCTGCATTCATACAAATGCGGTTGTTTATCTATGCTACCTGGGTTTTCCGTAATTAGGCTCACCTCGACTTAGTTAAAGGTCTTCTTTCAGAGATTAACCCAACGGGCGTAATTCCGGCGCCAGCACTTCCAAACAAACTCGGTGTGTCCTGCTAGCGTTAGAGTTATTTCAGGGGTGAAGTGACCGAATTATGGTTGAATCATTTCAGTTAAAATCAAGTAAATACACTTTTATAAAAGTAGTAGATATGTGGCAATAATTATGTAAGTGCGGCATGGGGTAGACGCATAGCAGACCGTGCTTGATCGAGTTCCTCTTCTTGTCCTTGGCCTCGGCGACCTGCTGCTTCAACAGGTCGGCCGACAACGTGTCCATTTTGTCCACCCAGTCGGTCAGCTTCTCCTTCAGGTCGGAAGCGTCGAGCAGAGTCGTCAACAGCTTGCCGGTGCTGACCAGCACAGTGACCGTTTTCATCAGGTCCCGATACTGGCTGGGCAGCTTGATCAGCGTGTGATAGACGATGGCAAAGAGGTGGCAGGCGGAGCGTAGGCGCTGTTGAAGTAGATCGGCGCGCAGAACCGCCTGCTCCACCGCCAGGGGCACGAAACTGCTGTTCAGCACTTTCTGAAGAAGGCAGTCGGCTGAGCTTCTACGTTATCCAAGAAGGACCAATGTCACCTCAAAAGCGGGAGACGCGCTGCACTCTCTCAGGAGGTTGTACAGACTCTGAGTCAACTCGGTTGCGTCGCATTCGGCGACGGCTGCCACCAACTCCACAATCTTGGCGGCGGCTGGAATTGAGATCTTCGCGTACCCCATCTGGTTGTAGAACCAACCCTTGTCGTAGGCCAACTTGTGGAGAAGCGTCACAGAGCCGGCCCGAATCGCACCTGAGTTTAGGTACATAGTTCGAAGTCGTTTGCTTATTTCGCTCGGCCTCAGCCGAGCGAACCCTATCAAGAGCTCGGCGTGCGTGCGTGTGTGCGTACGTACGTGCGTGCGTACGTACGTCACGCTCGCTTCGGGCTTAATAACTCGCTCGTCCGACGTCGTAGGATGGAGTTTGAGACATCGGCGAGTAGCCCGCGGACTCCTCTAGCCACCTGAGTAGACAAACCAAAAATAAATTTTCAAACTCGCGCGCTACAGTATCCCAAAGTGGGGTCCATTTTAAGACAAAAGTTGACCGAAGCTGGCCAAATCGCACATCAAAGTGAAGCGCTCGAGCTCCTGAACACGAATCCGACAACAAGAAGTTTCAAAAGTTTAAACAGAGAGCTACAGTAACCAAAACGCGTCGAAAACTGGAAACGACACGCTTGCTTCGGGCTTAATAACTCGCTTGTCTGACGTCGCTGGGTTGAGTTCGACACATCGACGGGTAGCCCTCGGACTACTTTCGCCATCTGAGTGTTCAAAACTGAAATAAGTTTTCAAACTCGCGCGCTACAGTATCCCAAAGTGGGGTCCATTTTAAGACAAAAGTTGACCGAAGCTAGTCAAATAGCATATCAAAGTGAAGCGCTCGAGCTCCTGAGCACGAATCCGACAACAAAAAGTTTCAAAAGTTTAAACAAAGAGCTACAGTAACTAAAACGCGTCGAAAACTGAAAACGTCACGCTTGATTCATGCTTAATAACTCGCTTGTCTGACGTCGCTGGGTTGAGTTCGACACATCGACGGGTAGCCCTCGGACTACTCTCGCGAACTGTGACGTCGAAATAATAACAAGTTTTAAAAATTGCGCGCTACAGCATCCCTAAGTAATGTCCGCGAAAAGTCAAAACTTCATCGAACCTTGTCGAATCACATATCAAAATAAAGCGCTCGACCTCCTGAGCAAGAATCCGACAACAAAAAGTTTCAAAAGGTCAATGAGAGGGCTACAGTAACCAAAACGCGATGAAAACTGCTGATTTTGGTTTGTTATATCTTGGCACTCGTGCGTTGCAAAGCGGCGGTCTTGACATCGCTGAAGAGCTCACTGCAAGCCAACATCAAATCATGCTCACCTCACAATTAACCTGTAGTTTTGCGTTAGATTCCAGTGTCTTTTTTTAAATTTTGTCTGAAAAGATGATTTTCTTGGTGTAAAGAATTAAACCCGAGCGATACCAATGTTGCGTAGCAAGACCTCTCCAAAAAGTGTAGTCGCGAGGAGAGTCAAAGACGCTGCACGAAACCGGAAACGGCCTTGCTACAATCTCAGTAGAAATTCAAAGCTCAAAACCACTCCGCTTTTTAAAAGAGACTTGTTTGTATTTAGGCACTCTTTCCCCACCATTCGAAAACTGCTCGTACAAGTCGTTCAAGTCATCGTTGGGGGTGCGACGCCGCTCATCTGACGCCCCGGTCTGCACCTTACCGCCTCTTGACGGCCCCTCGGTTGGTCCGCCTCTCGTGTGGCTGCAAGACCCGTAATCATTTAGTGCTAAAAGACATGCAAACAAGCAATAGCTACCACCGGCACCCATTGCTGTGGCCGCGACCACGACCGTTCGAAGGTTCCATTCTAGCCGAAGGCGTCTGCTGACGCGAGGTTCCAGTAGTCGCTGTCCGCTGCTGCTGCAGGTGGCGTCCTAGTCCCTGCATAAAGTTCCCTCTGCCGACGGCGCCGCTTCCCCGCCGGCGCTCCATGTCGGACGAGTTTCAAATACGACAAGACGCTTTCTTCTCTTCTTTCTTCTTATCAACGGATAAAATAACGAACTTGTCTAATAATATCGATCGCTTGCAGGGCCAATCCTCCTGTTTAGCGTGGCGATATGTGTGTCTGCTGAACCGCCGCGCCAAGGGGGGTTGAAAAGCGCTCAGTGGGGACGGTTGTTCGGCGGCACAGACCAGTGTGCCCAATCTTTGTACATGTGTTCGGCCCTCACGAATGCGCGGGATGGTCCTACATGTGGTGTAGAGAGAGAGGGGGGAAGGGAAGGAGGTGTGTGAAACGCAAGTCATTGCTACGGGCACACTCCCGCGATTCAAAAGGCCGATGATTCATCGTCTGCGCCCCAGACGGCAGCGCTGCACGTCCCCCAGCCAGAGACAGCCTCGCATACATAATGCAGAATAGTGTATACAGAAATGGGCGAACAAAGTTAACGTTTCTTGGGGTCAACAACAGAACTAGGTATCGTGCAGTTGCCTTGAACTGGTATGAACTGATGCAGTTTTGACACCACTCTAGAACCTTGTTATTACCCTCCTCTTGTCGAGTTGGAAAAAACATTATATAACAGTACCTAAGACTTTCCTATGGCGCTGCACTGCACTTCTCCAATTGCGAGTTGATGAGGCGGAAGTTTCGATTCAGGAGGGGGACGTTCAATTCGAATCCGTTCCAGTCGTTGAGTGGCACTCGTTTCTTTCGGCGCAACTTCAACTGCCCTCGGAGGGCGGCCGCTGGAAACTGCGCCCTCTCAAACAAATTCGTCAAAACCGTGTGTGTAAGTGAGAGAGTCGACCGAACAAAGGGACTTCACGACAGACTGACTTAGGATTCGTTTCATATCTCCCTACCGTATATCTTGAACAGGGACGTGGGCTAACGTGCTTACGAATTCAGGTAAGTGAGTACTACTTAGCTATCCAGAAACAAGACGTCATTGCCGATTACAAGGACTGTTTTCCTGAGCGCAAATTCCAGCTCGACAAAGTTGCATAGCATATTCGTAAACAGCCGTAGATGGGTATCACCTTTTCTACTCGGCACACTTCTATTCTACACGACACAGTCGGAGCCAACGTCCTGCTCCTATGGATGAGCTATGACCGGTCGATAGGCGGCCCCCCCGTCTTTGGGGAGTCGTCCTGGGGGCAGCCGAGTTGTGATGCGAGCGTGCGCAAGCTGATAGATCGAAAGCCATTTCTCGCGATTGATACATCGGCCTCGGGGGAGCGGTATCCGTACTCGGAAGATGCTTCCTTCCGACTCTTGAAAGCACCAGAGCCGTAGACGGAGTTATCTTCTCTGGTCATCTCGGTCTTGACTCAAGTCGCGACCTTCTTCTTGTGCAGCGGCCGGGCCCTGAAGCTCCTGATAGACTAAAGCTAGAAACAACGCTGTCGGTTACAATTGGAAGTGGTCGACGCTGATTCCCACACGTTGCCCGAACATGAAAAACGATTCGTTGTCTCGGCGCCACCGCGACTACAGCGACGACACCTTGTCGCGCGAGCGTCACCACCGGAAGCGCCGTCGTCCCCCTCCGCCGGAGCACTACTACCAACACAGCGGTCACCCTCGCGAAAAGCCGCCTCGACACGAGTACGGCACCCGGGGAACAATGGACGGTCGGCAGAAGTTGGTGCCGTCCAACGGCCGACACATGGTCGAGTCGCGCGAGTTCGGCGACGGAGGACGGGGCTCGCCGCAGCCGCCGGTCGTGGAGGACGCCATGGCCTTCCTGTTGAAAGTGGGCAGGGCCTGCGCCGCCCGGCTGCTCTTCGTGCTCCATTCGATGGTGACGGTGTGGCAGGCGGTCGAGATCGAGAACAAGACCGGTTACTGGACCTTCGCCTTCATCAGCGTCGCCATCCTAGCAGAAGGCGTCTACACCGTCGTCGCCAGGGCCGGCGACGAGCGCAAGTGGTCAGTTGTTGGATTACTGTAGAACATACCGCGTGTCTTAAATCAGTGCTCAATTGTACATATACCACAGCTACAATGTGACAGGTTCTGTCCATGTGTGCTGCTGTACATAATCGGTACAGCGCCGCCTATATGGGCACTTGAACTCGACCTGACGAAGAAGAGATTCGACCTGCTGTCCAACAGTTCCCACGGATTCTCGCGCATGATCATCTACTACAAGAAGGAGACGGACGTGGGTGAAGTGGTTGTCGCCAGTTTGAATCCTTAGTACTTCTTTTGTGTGGCGCTTCAGATGGAGAAGGAGCTGGGCATCGACCATGAGCTGTGGGTGCAGGTTCTGGAGCAGCTGCTGCTCGTCTTCCTGATCGTGGGCCGCTGGCTGCTGCCCAAGGGCGACATCACGCGCGAGCAACTCTCCCAGATTCTGCTCGCCTATCTGGCCATCGCCTCCGACATCGTGGAGCTCTTCGACCTCTTCAAGGAGCCGCAGATCACGCGCAACCTCCGTCTACAGTACGTGGTGTTGGCCAGCTGGTCCCTCAGCCTGCTGCAGTTTCCCTTCGTGCTGACCATCAGTCGGGCGCGCAAGATGCGCGTGGCCATCACGCAGTCGACCAGCGATGAGGAGCTGCGACGCTACGCCCACCGACAGAGGGAGCAGCGAAGGCGTCGCCGGGGCAAGCGGCCCACCTCCACCTGGGTCCAGGTCCGTTCTACACATGTTGCCTCACTTGTGCAGTGGAGCGTTGCCAGTGTCACAATAGGAGAATTGGTTTAGGTGCTGCGCGACGTGGACATCTGGGCGATCCTGTTGGCCAACTGTCTGCAGGACATCCCTTTCCTACTCGTCCGCCTCTACCTGATGTTCGGCTACAAGATCATCACCTACACCATGCTCTTCTTCAGCTGCAAGAACCTCCTGGTCATCCTACTCCAGGCCTACAGGGCCGTCATCATCGTCTACGAGCGGTACGAGAAGCCCGGTCACGAGGAGGAGCGCCGTCGACTCATCGGCCACTACCGACGCATGATGCGCTACTGCCGAGAAGCCATGGAGCAGCTGGGCCACGACGAGGACGACGACGACGACAGCAGCAGTCGTCGCAAGGCGCCGCCGTCCCCCAGACATCTGCAGATCCCGGGTGGAGCGGCCCCCAGACGACCTTCGTCGCTGCTGCAGCTAGAGGGTACTATAGTGCTGTTAGATGTTTGGATTGTGGCTCGTATGTACATACTTGGTTCCTGCGCAGTTCCGTTCGCTGCAGGCAACGGCGAAGGAGGCGGCCAAGTGCGCCGCAGGCGCTCCAAGACGCCCACCACTCCCATCAAGGGCGGCCACCACAGACCCGTCAACGGTTCTGTTGAGGTTCCTGTCGCCACCGTCGACGCCGACGACAACGACGACCGGCAGACGCAGAGCAGCCACGACAGCGAATCCATTGCCACAAGGCAACGACGTCGGGGGCCCAAGCGGGGAGAAGAGTGGCACTCGTCGCATGGCGGCACAGGCGAACGACGAAAGCAGCAGCACCAGCAACAACAAGAGAGCCGGCGAATGGAAATGAAGCGGTTGGTCCGAAGCCCCTCCGAAGAGAGCGAAGGTCGCTACCGCTACTATTACGTAGAGGATCGACGCAAGCGCCAAATTCGCGACTCGAAGATCGAACAGCGAAGCGCCAGCACCTGAAGAAAGCCTGCGTCAAAGTGGCGACGGCGTCAACTTGCGTTCCATGAGTGTGGTCAGTGGTTACTTGCGTATTTACTGTCTTGTGGCAATCCGTCGTGGTACTATTTTGAATTTTAAACTTTTTGCAATACCGTAGTTAACCCTGCTCCGATTTAAAATACTAACGGCATAGCGACGCATCGCCACCACAGCTGTAAATAAGCAAAGAATCAAATATGTATGCGAGAAGATTTGTATGCGTATCTACTCTCTTGTGGTGATTCGTCGCGGTACTATTTTGAATTTTAAACTTTTTTGCTTTACCGTAGTTAACCTTGCACCGATTTGAAAGACTAACGTCATAGGGACGCATCACCACCACAGCTGTAAATACGCAAAGAATCAAATATGTATGCAAGAAGACTTGGATCGACCGCGAAATGATACGTAGCTTACTTATTTTGAATTGGTTACTGTAGCGGCACAAAGAATCGTAGGTAGTCCATCTACTGTGCAGTTGGGCCATGTAGGACAGTACGATCGATGTAAGCAAGCGCTTCTGTGTGCTGTGATACATTGCGGTGTAAGCGTGATTCATAAAATGACACAGCAGTGTTCGCCATCAGTGTCGAAGAGGCGAGGAATCTGACGAGACGTGATATAACCGTCTCTATCCGAATCATGGCTCTACAAGTTAAAAGTGTATGCCACCGTACTGAAACATGTAGCGTAGAATAGGATGGCGCGGCAACTGCAGTGCGAAGAGTTGATCGAACTAATATTTCGTAAATTCTGCTACCGTACTCACTGATTACTACAGCAGCGTTCTCTCGCCGAGGTTGAAAGCTGTTTCGACCTTAGCGCTCGAAACGAAGAGGGGGTGGGACGATCGTCTCGTCACTCAAACCTCTGTGTGTGTGCACCTTCACATGAACGGACAATAGCAGAGATGCGGACCTCCAATTGGTTCCACTACCGCTGCGGATTAGTCGTTCAATACGGTGGTTTACAACGTTGTGTCCGTCTGCGTCAGTCAGCTGATGTCAGAGCGCGGACGTTTCATTCTTCGGATAACGCTTTCCATAGCTAAACCTGCGCTGTGGGCTAGTCGTGGGGTTGACGCGGCTGCCATCAATTGTCGGTTGCCAAGCGCAGTCGTCGGCGCGGTTGCACAACGCATGTTTCCATTTTAGGACGCGAGTGTTTTGTGGGGAGGGGATTGATGCCGAGTTGCGAAATTTGTCTTTTAGCTAGCCGGTTACTACGCTAGAACGGATCGGTTGACCGCGTGTGACTTTGACAACTCTGTCGCAATCAGTTTCCTTTATCAGATAGCGACGAGACGAGAGGAATTCGTGGAATCGCCAAACTGCCACCCGCTTGTAGTGAGAAAGCGTCTTTGCAATGGGAGACATCGACGACGAAGCTTTCATGGAGGACAGCAGCAGCAGCAGCAGCGAGGAAGAAGAAGAGGAGCAGGTAGAGCAGCAGCCACCGCAGAATCAACAGCAGCAGGCGCAAGTCGAGAGCGACGACGACAACGAGCCGGAAAGCGACGGCGAGCACAAAGACAGCGCCTCGAGCGGCGTCGAAGACGAAGACCCACCGGGGGAGGAAGGCGACCCTGACCCCTATGACATCGACATGCCGGTGACAGCTTCGAATTTGGCAGACGTTGAGGGGCAATCGAGCTGGCAATTGTCGGCGCTTCTTGTTCTTTCAGCCTTCGCCGTCTGGGGAGCAAAGCGAGATGGAGGAGCCCTACAAATTCTCGGTGCTCAGTCTGGAGGAGGTGACGAAGGAGATCGTCGACCTGTGCCGCGAAGTCTCGACCATCATCGAGGTTGTGGAGCCATAGGCTTTCGCTGACGCCTCAATTTGTGGGCCACGTAGAAATCTTGCCTTTGCTTTCCAGATTCCGCAGACGTTCAGTCGGGTGCTACTCCACCACTTCAAGTGGAACAAGGAGAGGCTGCTCGAGACGTGGGTTGCTGCTGCGAGTGTGACGAGACGGCACACTGTTCAGTTCGCAAATTGTGTGGTATTCTAATTGCAGCTACTACGAGGACAACGACCCGGGGCGGATTCTGGACCAGGCGGGCATCTTCACGCCGCGCAAGAGTCAGCTGGCTTCCGGTCGCCCATCGCAGCAGCAGTCGTCTTCCCTGCCGACGAAGCCGGTGGTCGTCCACGTGCCCCAGCAGCAGACCTGCGCCATCTGCTTCGCCAGCAGGCCCACTGCCGTACGCGTGCTCTTTCTTTCGATGGAGTTGTTTTCCCAGGACCCAAAATCTTCAAATTTTCTCCTGCAGGGCTATATTTTTAGTCATTTTGGTACATCGGGGCTCAAAATCGATGGAGAATAAGGGGTTTTGGCACATTATAGGCATATTCTCTCGTCTTTGGAAACCATCAGGAACACGATTCTTGTTCTGATTAACTCCCTGCACCCAAATGTCGACCTAACCTCCCCCGAGGCCTCACTACCAACCGCGCCTACGAAATATGAGTAGGTAGTACCGTAGTAGTGGGAGTGGTAGGTAGCACGAGATCTGGTAGTAGTCGGAGTGTGGCGCGCGGTAGCCGCCGATGGGGCAAATCGGCCTTCTTGTTGCAGGAGTTCAGCGGTCTGGAGTGCGGCCACCTCTTCTGCAAGAGCTGCTGGAACGAGTACCTCACCTCGAAGGTTATGGAGGAGGGTAAGGGGCAGACCATCGCCTGCCCCTCATACAAGTGCTCCATCTTCGTCGACGACGCCAAAGCACTGTGGGTACTACTATTTGGTGCTATAGAGACGGAAAGAGTGGGACAAGTTGTGTGAATTCACAGCGTCTCTGAACCTGGAGTGCCATCCGATTGACGCAGCCGATATAGGCGCCTTGTTTCCTTGTAATGGTCCGGTCAGCTTATCAGTGCGAATGCGATTCGTCCGGGTGAGGGAGATTGGCCCAGATTTTAGTGTAGTGGGGTTAAAAACAACTGCCATTGAGTTCTTGACGATTCCCATAACCGCCGAAATTGCATTAGAACGCAAATAATCACGTAATTTCGCTCCATTTTGATGCAATCAAAATGACTCAAAATCTTTGAAAGTGAGCGCCGCCAAAGTTTAGATTA
This sequence comes from Linhomoeus sp. GSCO2_2, assembly GCA_030248115.1. Lineage (NCBI taxonomy): Eukaryota > Metazoa > Nematoda > Chromadorea > Monhysterida > Linhomoeidae > Linhomoeus > Linhomoeus sp. GSCO2_2. The sequence goes on along the minus strand of JASAMZ010004849.1, from coordinate 34,766 downwards.
GCTTTTGGTAAATTTCCTTCATTGGGAGGGGGGGGGGATCAACTAGAATGGCGCCAGGGTGTTTCACACCCCCCCCCCCCCATCGCAACTGTACCCGGTCAGCTTTGCTCTCAACTTTTGCAGGCAATGGATCGCGAGCGAGCGCGTCCGTGGTCGCTACCGCTACCTGATGACTCGGAGCTTCGTGGAGTCGAATCGCCTGTTCTGCTGGTGTCCCAGTCCCAACTGCGCGCTCGCCATCAAAGTCCAGTACTTCGAGGCGAAGCCGGTCAAGTGCAAGTGCGGACACCTCTTCTGGTGGGTTCTTTGTTGACCTTTTGGGGCTGTGAAGGCGGTTGGTGGATGCGTGAAAATGGATATAGAAGTTTTCTCGCGCCGATGTCCTATCTCCTCAGTCTGTGTCTCTGCCACTGCAGCTTCGCGTGCGCCCACGAGTGGCACGAGCCTGTCAACTGTCGCCTGCTGAAGCACTGGATCAAGAAGTGCAACGACGACAGCGAGACCAGCAACTGGATAGCCGCCAACACTAAGGTGCGCCTGTCTGGAAGGGAAGGATAGAATGCGGCTGCAATTTGCGCACGAGTGCTGTGTGATGTCGTCGCCAAACATGCTAATCTACCACTCGTAAGTTTGTCATACCGAATAGTGAGCAGAACTTTAGTCAAATCCTACCGAGTGGGGTGGTGGGAGGTATTGTGCTCTCGCGAAGTTCCTATTCTATTTCCCACCAATTCCAATCTTCCCATCGCCTCGGTGCGCCATCGTCTTCCCCTCTCTGTGACTGCAGGACTGCCCCAAGTGTCACGTGACGATCGAGAAGAACGGCGGCTGCAACCACATGACCTGCAAGAACGCCAACTGCCGCCACGAGTTCTGCTGGGTCTGCCTGGGCGACTGGCAGCCCCACGGCAACGCCTGGTCAGGACCCCATCACGACGCGTGTGTTACCTAGCTCTGGCGAAGGCTGCGCCGCTTGCGCCCTCGCCACGCTTCGAGTTCCCCACCGCGGACGATATGCGCGCCTTACGCATTCTGCTGCCGCCGAAAACGGGGCCGTTTTTGCGCCCCGCCCGCCCTTTGCCGATTCTCCGCAGATGGCTTTTTGAACGAAATCATTTCTGCTTCTTCTCTCAGGTACGCGTGCAACAAGTTCGAGGAGGACGCTTCCAAAGCCGCCAGAGATGCTCAGGACGTGAGTCGCTCTTTCCCTACGGTAATTGTCACAACCCAAACCCAATGGTATTCTACGTTGTTCAGAAGTCGAGGGCCGCCCTCGCCAGGTACCTCCACTACTGTAACCGCTACATGAACCACGAGCAGAGCCTCAAGCTGGAGAATAAGGTGAGGGATTGTCAAGTTGGAAAGTGCATTGCAAAGGCGACGTTATGATAATAACACAAAGCCCTTGTGAAGTTTGCGTCACGTGCAGTTCAAAGTGTGGAGCTCACGTGGAGGCACATTTTCTGCGATTTGTACATCTACTAACTAGCCAGGCCGCAAGCCCTCCACTTGATATGAGCAGCTTCTTCCTCCAAGCCACACTTTACACACGTACGCACTCACTCAGCAATTCGAGCGCGAGCTACTGCGTCCTCTTTCTTATCAATTGATCGAAGTAAGAAGCAGCAGCTTGTTGGCGCTTTGCTTTCAGCTGTACGCGACGGTGAAGGCGAAGATGTCGGCGATGCAGAAGCAGAACATGTCCTGGATCGAGGTGCAGTTCCTGCGGAAGGCCGTCGACGTCCTCCAGGAGTGTCGGCGCACGCTCATGTTCACCTACGCCTTCGCCTACTACCTTCTCAAGACCAATCAGACCGAGATTTTCGAGGTATGCGAGAGAGAGAGAGGGGAATGGATGGGAGTGGGGAGGAGAGAGTATAGTAGGAAAGTACCTCACCTGCCCGCGCATGAGGAGAGAGTGACGACTCGAACTGCCGGCCCGTCCATTGCTTCTTGGCCAGCGAGTTTGGCTACGAAACGTGTTTCCGCAGTCGATATCCGCGCCGAGAGTAGTTCTGTTTTGACTTTGCAAGGCACGATTACCGCCCACAATCTTGGCCGGGTGCGCAGCAGTGCGCGCGGCCGTTCTGTTTGGTCGACTGTAGGGTAGGGTGCAGAGCCTCTGTCGGGAATGGTACCAGCGCGCATTGCCTATCTGCTGTTGCAGTCCAACCAGGCGGACCTGGAGATGGCGACGGAGCAGCTGAGCGAGTACCTGGAGCGCGACATGGACCAGCAGGAGGACCTGGTGACACTCAAGCAGAGGGTGCAGGACAAGTACAGGTTGGGAATAGAGACAGGATTGTGAAAGAGCGCACCGCCCGTTTGATCGGCCGATCCATCTCTGGCGCTCTCGCAGGTACGTGAGCGCCCGTCGCGAGGCGCTGCTGAAGCACTGCCGCGAGGGCGAGGTGGAGGAGTGGTGGCAGTACACGGTCAAGGAGTAGAGAAGTGGTGGTGGTAGACAACGAACCTCCCTGTGATGTGGATCCACGGCCCCGGCGCACCCCTGCTCACATGTCCACTCCCCAATGCGTCGCGGTTGCTGCCTGCTGCGGCTTGTGACCCGCTGCGCGCAGCTTCCGCGTCTCCTCTATGCCTTTGCGAGCGATTTTCTTTCGCTTTCTTTATTATGAGAGCGCGCCCGTGTTCGTGTACCCGTAAGTACCACACACAGAGATGCAGTTGCCTGTGCCGATGTTAGGTTTGAAATGGTGGGGTCTTTCAAATTCGCATTGCATCTCTGTGGCGCGAGAAGTCGAGCAATGCGCAACCGCACGTATGGTGACTAATTGACTTCAGTCGACTGTACGTGTCAACTTCATCCCCTTTCCAGGCCTGAGCCGTGAGTAATCCAGGACTATTTTTGCTGAGCGCGAGCAAAGTAGAGATGTAAAAAAAAATTTTTTTTTCAAACCCAAATTTTTTTTTCAAAAAAAAATTTTTTTTCAAAAAAAAAAATTTTTATTTCAAAAGTACTAGGTCCGTGTACCAAAGCCTACCACAGGGTGCTACAGTGTTGTACGATATGCAAGCAAGGTACTCTCAGCCTCTACATTGCACGGCAGAGTGGTTAGATGGTGTGCAGCGATATTTTAACCAAAACTGACAACAAAATGTGACAACCATCTTCACTTCTGACACTCTGAGCTGCCCGCAGGGTGAAAACTGGTGCATTTTTGGTCTTCATGATGTAATTCTGCGCATGCACTGTCATGTTCAAGTTGTCATGTTCAAGCTAAATTGTGGAAGATTTTGCTACCAACATGGTAACTTCTACCCACAATCCAGAACAAAAGTTTTTTTTCAATTGAAAAAAAAAGTCGGCCGACTTTTTTTTTTAATAAAAAAAACTTTTTTTTTCAAAAAAAAAATTCGGAAAAAAAACTTTACATCTCTAGAGCAAAGTGATACTTTTTTGGGGCCTGAGGCGCGCGCTCTTTGCTGCCGTGTGTGCTTTTCTGGTTGGCGTAGAGTGTGCGAGTGAAGTGTACATTCGACCGGGCGGAACGTGTGTGATGGATGCGGCGCTATTGCCTTCGCATTGGATGCCCAGTGTACTTAGATTGACTTTGAGGCTCGCTGAAGTTCTTGAGTTGCGAATTTTGGTGAAATGCGCTGCCTATGCGAGTTCTTTAGCGCCGCTATATGCGAGGACGACGACTGGGTGTATGTGTGTGTGTCCTCTTTGGCGGTTCCGGGCTTGCGTTCGATTCTCCAAACTGTACTTGTTTGCCGCAGAGTGCTCTGGTCTGCTTAGTGTCCATGTACCTACCTACCTACATGCGAACCGTACTTGGAAGACGGCAAGAGGTTTTTTGTCCCAGGCCGAATGGCGAGACGATTCATTGCACCGAAGGTACAATATTGTGATCTGTCTACGACGACGACTCATAGAAATCACCCGACTGTACACAATGGTACTAGAACAGCAAACGGCAACTAATTGCTTGTCAAGTTGCAGTCTCAAATTGCAGATCACTGGTTCAGTAGGTGGTCTTCGTCAGTCGGTACGGTACGTTACGGTATACAAAACAGGTAATAGTTGGAGGACGCGCCGTTAGAAGTCGCTCTCTTTGGCCGAGATGGCCAGTGTCTCGAAGACGAGTTGTCTGTGGGCGCAGGCGGAGCGCGGGGGGACGACCAATTGAGGCCTTGGGTAGTAGTGCTTGCGCTTCAGAGGGGAGGTCTTGGCGCAGCGCCGATTCTGGACGGGGCGCAACTGCAGCTGACAGTTGCTGCCCTCCAGCGCCGACAGAATAGTGGAGGTGGGACGGAGGACCAGCTCGTCGGCTGGCTGCGCATCTAAAACCGTTTCGCAAATTGCAAGGGGTCAAGAAAGCTTCGGAAAACTCATGGGTCTAATCAGAACCCACGCTACCTTTACTTTCATCGACCTTGACCAGGGCGAAAGAGTCGGGCCAGAGGTCCAGTCGACTCGCCTGCAGAACGATGGCGATGGCCTCCTCGCAGGTCGTCTCCGTTGTCACGAAGAGACTCTTGTAGTTGGACTGAAACGATACTTCGATCACCATAGTTGCAAATTCGAACATGTACATCTGCCTACGGTATACCTGGGGATTGACGCAGCAGTCGTAGATTCGGACGGGGTACGCGGGGTGCATTCGTATCGAGAGACGGGACATGCCGACGGGATGGCAGCTGTGCAACGCCAGTGGGCGAGAAGACGGGTCGAGAATCAGCATCTTGTTCACGTCTTTGGCTAGAAGTTGCAATTAAACATGAAGGATTAGAGTTTCTCTAACATGAACTTAAGCTTTTGAATTTAATCATAAACGAAAGGCAAATTCTTATGTCAGCCACTCACTCTGTCCTCTAATTCTGATCTCCATTGTCAGGTAGAATAGTCGGGGGTCTTTGTAGCCGATACGGAACTTGGAGAGAATCTTCTCGATGACCTCTGCCGCAGTGGTCGACATGCCGACGAAGACGGTCTTGTACTCGGTGTCGTGCCGAATCGCTTCTGTGTACACCTTTAGAAGACCCTGAGAGCACAAAGAACGAATACATGACGATCAACTCAATAACTGGAAATACGCGCATGGTATGTAGCGTCGGATTGTGTTAGATTTGCTTCCAAAATGCGGCTTCCATAATGGTCTCATCAATGGAGGCTGCCGCCGACCAATCAATCGCATCTGCTTCCAACTGACTGACAGACCAGTGAGGTTTCCTTTCTCTGGGCGGCAAAACAGAACGAAGAGCGCCGCTGACAACTGTTTCCGGAGACGGGGAGAGTGGGAGGAACGGAAGCAGATGCCAGCCAAACCGCACCCAATTATGGGACGCACGTCAGCACATACCGATCTGTTCTACATATGCCACTCTGCGGCCCGCGGAAAGCGGCTCTGCCCAAAGTGACGCATCAAAGCAGCGCCGCAGTCACACATACGTGATACAGCGTCGTCCGCAATACAAATCGACACAAAAGGCCGAATAATTGTAGTACCATTGATTAACTAACTCTGAGAGGGTATGTACATATGTATACTATGTACCCACCCATCTAAACGCACGCAAAATCCAACCGACCAACCGTGCATTCTGCGGAGGTGGAGGCGCCGTCGACGTTGGCGCTTCCAGAGCTGCTCAGACTGGACGTAGACATGCTGCGACTCCGTCCGTTCTGGTAGACGGTCAGGCGATTGAGCGAGGCGCGACGATCGGTTGTGCTCTCGGAAGAGGACGAAGGGGAAGGACTGAGGGCGCCCCCGCCATCTGAAGTGTCACACCTTTGAACTACATACATTGTAAAACACTACAACTACTACAACTACAACAGTCTGAAAGCACTACTACAACAGGAGCGAACAATAATGAAGACTAGTGTAGCTAGTACACAAGTCAGTTTACCTGCGCTTTCGAAGAATCCCGAATCGTCGGCCGACGCCAGAGATTTCCTCCTTGGAAGAGAGCTGCGGTCGCCGCCATTTTTGGCGGCCTGCACTTTGTGCTTCAGCATTTGATCGTGATTGGTTCTACTTCGGTGAGCAGTGGATGAGGTGTAGATGTAGCTGTAGCAAAACAGCTAAGTCGAGAGAAGGGCGCAGCTGCGAAGACTAAAAGCTGAAGTGCGAAACGGAAGCTGGAATCGTTTAGGACAGGGTTTTATGGCGGCGCGCCAGATTTAGAGGGGCTTTGCGGAGTTTTAGACGCGCGAGGCGCGTTTTACGAGAGCCGTCCGCTACCCACCTCCCCAGCAGCGCGCGCAGTAAAAGGCACTGATGGAACTAGTAGGGGCGCAGAGAGCCAATAGCCGAACTGGGTCGCCCCTTTTGAAGAATGGTAGCGCCGCCCACGTCTCTTGTTACAACAACACAACTGGCAAAAGCGACGCTTCCAACAGTTGTCGTTGGGGAAAATTAATGGGACAGCGGAGGAAAAGCGAGGAAAATAGATGGACGACTAAGAAAAAAACCGGCCAGCCGAGAAGCGGCGGCGGCGCGCTATGCGTGCGCAGTTGTTGTCCGAGAGTTCGCTTGGCGAGGCCGAATACGGCTCGAGAGGCGACAGTGACTAATTGAGACTGAGAACAAAGTTGGCGCGAGAAGGCGCGGCGCACACACTTCAGATGGAAAGCGCCCAAATCTGACGGCAAACAGCATTGGTCAAACAATGCGGTCTTGGGTTCCACGCGCTCGACGCAGGCGGAACACACGCCGTTCCAACCGAACTGAAACTTCTCGGGAAGTTTCTGAAAGGTACTCACGTGTATGACCGGCCGAGAGTTTTGGCTACAAGTCGGCGAGAAAGGTGAACAATAACATAGTGGGCGGCACGAACGCCTTCCGCTTTAGACAGCTAACAGCGCCATTATATGGCCTCCATTATGGCTGGCGAGCAGGTACCCACGCGATATCTCAGCAGCGCGAGTCGCCGCCGCGCCGTCTGCCAGTCATCAAGCCAAACAGCGAAGCGTGCAAGCCTGGGAAAAACGGACGACGGCGACTGCCTGCGCAAGTTCGACCATGCGAGTCGACTTCCGAGTCAATTCCGCAGCCGCCGGCGGCGGCGGCCGGCCGACTTGACGCCGGACGGACGTCGGCTGAACAGGAAACCGGCCGCGCCCACTGCAGCAGGCGCACAAAGCCCCTCCCTCGCTCTTGAAATCATGACACAAGAGTGACAAGAGTCGGAAACTTCGGCGAGCGACGCGAGAGACCTGTACACCCCCCCCCCCCCCTCAACTGGCAGGCAAAAGCTCCACTCTTGACTCACATGTCGCGAAGAAAACCCGAGAAACTCGTCGTCGGGTCACAGAACAGTGAGTATGGGTCGGCGACAAGAGGTCGACCGAATGGCGGAAAGGCGCTGAGGTCGCTAACTGATGGAATCGCGCCCGAGCGTTTGACCTCTCCCCTTGTCATGAATGGGACGGAGTTTGATGGAAAATCGCGGGCGGCAGACGGTGACCGCTCGCTTGCCACTGTCCCTCGCTCAAAGAGCGGAGCCGCCGACACAATAGCGGCTGGACACGATGATTAGATCCGTGCGGCGCGCATCTTGCGGTTTTTCGGCGCCGCTGCTCTTTCTCCCTTTGATGCTCTGTGACTGGGACCGGCAGCAGAGACAGTCAGTAAGTGGTGAGCGAATAGATAAGAAAGTGGAAGAGAGGAGGGGCGGCCTACGCCCGCTCGTCGCCAGTTCATTCGCCTTTTCTTGGCAAATTAGGACCGTTTGTTGTCCTGGTCGATTTACTACAACAGATGCCGGTAGCGAAGCGCTGCATCATGGGAAGAATCTCGCGAAAAGAACGAATGGTGCTCGAGCGAACAGAATCACGAAAGGACAGGACATTGACGACGACAATATGATCGCGTCGAGGCGTGGACGGCCTCATTACTGGACGTTTTCGGTCGATTCTAGGCCAGCATAATATGGTGCCGTCCGGCTGGACCCTTGAGCAACTTTTCAAGACCGCAAATGGCCCTAGGAGGGGAGGAGAAGGAGGGCAGAAGTGGCCGACAGCCGCGCCGCCCACTCGCCAAGTACGGAAAGACAGAAAGGAAATTGGGGGGGGGGGGGGGGGGGGGGGGGGAAGGGGGAAGACGCGCGCGCGAGCGCAGCCGGGGGAAATTCGCCCAGCCCTGCTGCGCTCATCGATGGCAATTGTCCACTGCGGCGGCCGGCCGTTCGATGAAGCCATTCGATCGCAGTCGCAGATGACGAGGAAGACGGTCGTCGTGTCAATGACGCCGTTCCTCGTTGCGCAGACTGGTAGTAGCTGCGATTGGCCGCGGGCGGGCGAAGGGGAAGAACTTAAGAAGATCGTCGGCGACGACCCGTCAAATTCGACCGTGAACACCGCCGCCGCCGGGACGACGCGACAATTGCCTGGGAACGCATCTAAGAAACGACGGCGAGCAGGCCACAAAGAGCCCTCGGCTGCAGGGGAGGAAACTCGACTCAACAACGCCGACGACGGCGACGGGGAAGACGAAGATGACGAGGGTTGGGGGCAAAAGGAGCAGGTGCGAACAAAGGATGGAGCATGCGGCGTGCGGCAGTAGCAGAAAATACGTTCCATAGAGGGATTGAGGGAAGACGGCGACGGGGCGGCGACGTCAGCAAGCGCTGCTGTCACAAAGTCCGAGCGACCGATTTCTCCGTAGGGCGGAAGGCGTTGACGGCTTGAGTCGTACGACGCATACCTTACATATATATGTATCCACACATATAGCTTCTGTAGACGTCAACGCAAGAAAGAAAGCAGCTCCAAGGGCACAAGACGCCCACTTTCTTGCGGCGCCTAAGAGCAGCAACTTTTTTCGGCCGCAAGAGAGAGGGAGAGATAGAGTAGAAGGCGGGGTCGCCGCCCGTTCCAGCGCCAGCGCAAAAGAGTCGTCTAGAGACCGCCAGAGATCCGGGACAATAGCGGCGACCGCCCAAAGGGAGGCGCTCCAAAGCTGAGAAAGTCCGGCGATAGGCTAGGCAGCGCCCTACTAATGTACTATGCGTAGAGTTCCACTCGACGGACAAATTGTCCAACCGCAGCCATTACTCACTTCGCAGCAGCCATAAAAGCCAGCGAATCAGAAGGGGGATGACACATGTCGTACCTACTACCTACAACCGACCTACGCGCCGTCGCGGGAGCGCGCGTCATGTCGTGTCAGTAGCCGAGATGGAGGACAAGCGAGCCATCGAACAAATAAACGATACGAACAAACACAGTCGGGGCGGCTCTGCAGGAGGGGGGTAGTAGCTCGAGCGAGCCGGCACCGGCGCATCTAACCAGACAGAAGCGGCGACCGTATGCACCACCGTGTGGGTACATATGCAGAGATCGGCAACCTTGCCGCGGGGCGCAATAAACACCAGGGTGCCTCCGTGCCGCCGATACGGCGCGCCCCATATGGGAGAGCTGGCTAGTAGCAAATAATCGCGCGCTGCGGGTGCTGCGAGACGATCTTCCGTGGGTCCAGCAGCGCTGCTGGGTGCCTGCACTGCACGCTCTCTGCACCAAGGACGACCGCAGAATCTCTCTCAACACCCCTCCCCCACACCCCCTCTCTCTTCTACCGTCTTATTAGGAACAGGTGGCTAGACAACCTCGAGCTCTCGAGACCGGCTGCGGTCTATGGCAGACAGATTCTCCCTAAAATGAGGAATTAACAGCGCTTACTGTACCTAAAGAATGTGTAAATAGTTTAAACATCTTAGTTAACTTAATACGAAATACAACGCGCATTTGGAACGGTACTTAGATACAGACTGCTGAAGAAGTGACACAAACACGACAGGTCATAGGCATCTTTGTCGACGAAGACCTCTTTTCGGCGAAGAACAGGATACACCAGCAAGTCAGCAATGCGCAAAAGCAAGCTTGACCCACGCACTGCGGCTGACTGCCGCCCTTGACAACTTTGAAGCGTGCATTATGTGGCAGTGGTGACTGGGCGATCGCAGCTCCTTCTACCGGCGGCGCCAATAATTCGAATTATTCCGATAGACCGCTCAAGGTCACGACGGTGGCGCTGTCGCCAGTCTAATCGGTAGTGATGGATGCGCTCCGTCTTAGAGTCTCTCCAAAACCGGTTGAGCGAAGGCGAGGAAAAGGCGACTGATTCGCTCCCTAATTCAACGGCGTCTGGCCTTGCCTTCCACTCAACGATTGATTTGTCTGCCTACCATGCGCACGCCTGCCGAAGTTCGCGACCGGGCATTAGTAAGAAGTGGTCGCCTCTTGAAAACTCGCGAACAACCAAAGAACGCAGTCGACGTAGCACAGCGCTTAGTCAACCCTACACAGCGCAGACTTCACAACAAAACCAACCAACGTAGGGTATAGTATAGTAAGTTGCTGCGATATGTATATTCCACCACTTGTTTTTGAGATCCGTTCGCGCACACGCGCGTTTAAGAAGAGATCACAGGAAGTTGCAAGGCCCGTTCGGATCGAGCTTGTCCGAGACGGCGAAGGTGGCGGCGCGGCCTCTGGGAGGCGTGCAGCCTGTTGGGGAGAAGGCAGTGGCGTCCGCCGGCGACAGGTACTGGCGGGCTGCGCCGCCGCTGGCAGAGCTCATGGCCGACTTGAGAGGGATCGTTTCCTCCGGTGGAGCAGTCGAACGTCTCGATGAAGCCGTCGTGCTGCTGCTCTGCTCGATACTGCAGCGACGACCGCCGCCGGTTGGCCTGTGCAGAAAGCTGGTCGAGACCGAAAGCAGTCTGCTAGACCAGAGCCTAGGCACCCTGGAAGGCGAAGAGCGCCCCGTGGCGGTGGAGGGCTCGGCCGAGCGCTTCTGCCTGAGGCGGTCCAGGTCGATGGCCGGTCGGAGCAGCAGCATGCGGACAAAGAGCTGGCGAAAGAGCGGACTGCAGGCCACGTAGATGAAGAATAGGATCGAGGCGTTCAGGAGGCCCAAGAGGTTGGCCGTGACGTGCCAGGCGCAGAAGAAGGGCGTCTCGTCGCCGTCGGCGCCGAAGTCCTCCTCGCGGGTCAGGGCGCCGGCGCCGTGGACGGCCGAGGTGAAGTAGACGTAGAGGGAAGGGCTCTCGAGCAACAGGTGGCAAAAGGTGGTCGCCAGCGAGATGCGCGTTACGCAGCGCTTCTGTTCGCCAGACTGGCCGCCCCGTCGACGACGCGGACGCTTGTGATGCTGACGCTCTGGTGAAGCAGTTGCTTCCTTGCGCGGCGCGTTCAGTCCGCTCATCTCCGCTTCAGTAGGACTGGCCTGCACGGGCGCCATCGGCACGTTGGACGCGGACGTGCTTATCTTAGGGCCAGGGGTGCTGGACGATCGATCATAGATGTTGGTGAAGAGAAGGCGGCGCGTGATGACGGCAGACATGACCGTCATCAACAGCAGAGGAATGCAGATGACCAGCACGAGAATCAGCCAGTGGTAGAGCCTCTCGTGCAGCGCGCTCCACCGGTCTGGAAGCGAAATGCGAGTGAAGATGGCAAACAAAAGATGCTTCCCACACTAATTCAACTTCAATAGTCCCACTCGCCTGATCGAATGGAGATGACTAGCGTCGGCTCCGAGCGATTGAATTCCTCCCCCGCACTGGGGCAGAATTCGTAGACCATGTGGTTGACGCTGTCGAGCACCTTGACCTCGCGGGTGAAGAAGAAGACGTTGTGCAGGACGGCCGAAGAGAGCATGACGACGGCGACGGCCACGTAGAAGTTCCGCAGAGTGCAGAACTTCTTTGAGCGAATGGGATAGACGATGTACAGGTAGCGCTCCAGCGTCATCACCACGACCAGCCTGCAGAAGCAAGCCGTTTTATGTCGTGTGCAATGAGATTAGACTATATTAATCTTATACATTAGAATGGAACAGACGTAAGTATTTAAATAGAAGCAATGAAATTAATTATAACATCTAAACCAATCACTATGCGGCAAAAATATAGCAAAAAACCTACGTAAAAGCGGGAAGGAGATTTTATAGAACTTAACAATAATATAAATTAGAACGAAGAACTATATTGAATTAAATAGAACTGAAACAAACAGAGTTAAATAAAATTAAATGGAACAGAAGGAACTAAACTGAATAAAAATCGGAGCACGATATCTACATACTGGATCAAAACGGATGAGCGCTTTGGAATTCGTTTTACCTGCGTTTGTTTGTATGTACATACATGCGCCTGCGTCGTTCGTTCGTACATACATGCATCTTTTCAATCACACATGAGCTACTGTAATTCCGGCCTTAGCAGTTCGCACCATGTGGCGGTTGTCCCAAAGATGTTGGCCAGCCACATGCGCACAGCGTAGCTCTGGAAATACCACCACTCGAGTGATACGTGAATACTGCGCCGCCAGACGTGGTTCAGTCTCAGTGCGTCGGGAACGAGACAGACGACGAAGAGTGTGTTGACCACCTAGGGAACGGGCGATTTGCAAAGCTGTCAGAGCCACCATGGATTTGCATTAACTAAACAATTTAACAAACGCGTCAGCAAACTGCACAAACGTGTCGTGTTTTCGGGAACAGAAAACACGTCATCGTACCGCCTTGACGGCCAGCATGCGTACAGCGACCGATTGGTAGAGCGTGGCGAGACGGTAGACGAGAATGTTGGCGGCGTTGCCCAACAGGCAGAGGAGCAGCAGCAGCCAGAAGAGCTGGCCGTGGACGAGATGGAAGTAGGAGCTGGCCACGCACCGACCGTCCTTCGGTCGGCACAGCTGCCGCTTCAGCTCTTCCAGGTCGTCGTCGAGGGGGCTGCTGCCGTTGCCGCCGGCCGCCGCCGCCGTCCGCAGGATCTCCAGCTCCAGCAGGACTTCGCCGGCCATGGCGTTTGCTTGCGTCTCTAAAAAACTGTCGACCGACGCCGTCGTAACTTACAAATCGCAAGCACACCGTGCAACCGGAAAGTTCGCTACGAAAGGATGGAACGGGAAGACTGAGATGAAGCGGACTAGAAACTACAGCAGAAGACACAACGTGCGAAAGAAGCTCGTCGGCGTCATCACCCGGTGGGTGTTGTATGTAGCAAACATAAGGACGGGTGGATAATTGGCAACAGGAAACGAAACACCTGTAAGACTTCGCCTAGGGATGGGACTCAATACGCCTACCACGTATCTGGGCTGTACTTCCACATCGGCTAGCTTGTTATGTATAATGAAAACATGTTTGTTCACCTACCTGTCACATCGGCAATGAACCAAAAATTAATCAGGCGAGGCGACGGCAGAGGTTAAGTTGGATAAATAAATTAGCGACATCCCCTAAGTTGACAAGCTGCCAAGAGAGCACTTCAGCTCATCCACCGACCTGATCCCGCGATTGAAACGAGGCCAGTGAAAGCCACACCTGTTTACACGATTTATGTATGGTCTGTGCGCTTTCGACAGCTGCCGACGACAAACAACACGTGTCGACAACGGGGTTTCCAAGGTGCTCTGAGCCGTCTGAATTTCATTTATCCACGCTTGAGAAAGGCCTACCTACCTAATACGGTTCATATCGCTCTAAGGCTACGCTCTAACTCTCTTCCGTTCCCGCACATCCATCGCAGCGGCGGTTGGAGACGAAATGGCGTCTCATTCGACATCGCCAGGGAATGCGGCCGACAAGATTTCTGGCCGATTCCGAGCCTCCTAATAGACCACTCTCCCCTCCCTCTTTCTCTTTGGCGCGGAATAATTATTCCCCGCCGTCGCCACGAGGGATACGCGCCAGTCGGCCGAAGAAGATGATAGCCCACTCGCCCACCCACACGAGCGAGCGCGCAGCTAAGAGCGGTGAGAGGAAGCGTCAAATGCCGCAGTGTTCGGACGTGCCCTGCGCACTCGGCCTAATTAACAGGACTCGCCTGGCGTACCGTTCGCAAAATTGGCTCGATCGAATGCGGCTTCCTGCTACAACGCGCACTTCCCTTGGAAAACGAGAGGGGCACTTGTAGCTCTGGAACAATATGGCCGTCCAAAACCACGCCGGTCATGTTTTCTAAAAGCGTGTTCCTTGTCTTCCAGACGCAGAGTTGTTGTTTCATACTCCGTCAATGATTACGTCAATTCAGTAAAGGATAAGAGGGGGGAAACGAAAGGCAATAAATTGAGAAGGAAGGTACATATGTACTGTATCTCCATCCAGCCTGCAAGGCTACCTATACTATGTAAGTGCATACATTAAGCCGGCCGTTCGCGTTCGTCCCATCCGCCTACTCATTAAAGCACGCGACGTCTTTTTCGACTCCAGCAGGAGCCGAACGATATAATGGGTGTCCTGGCGACCCGCATGTGCATACGAAGCCAGGCCCCGCTAATCTACCCTGCCACACAAGGATAATACAACACGGGAGGGAAAGGCGCCACGACAAGACACTGTCGAAGAAGAAGCCAGTGTGGAACCGAAAGGACGGGGCCACTTAGGGCGCCGCCGAGGGTCGTCAAGGGCCGGCCCAAGCCAGAGCTTCACTTCCAGCAGGCGAAAAGGCCTCCCATTCTTCCCCAGGGGGTTATTTCGCGGTTCTTTGGTCGGTAAGACCGCAGTAGACACAAAGCACTTTCGGTAGACTCTCGGGAAAACATGGCCCACTTTGAACGAGGCCGAAATTGCCTCGCGCTCCTGTTCTGTCGATTGCTTTGGGCTTCTCTATTTCTCCAGAACTCATCTTAGGCGACGACGGGTATTAAAGGTGGACATTAGATAGCGGGCCTGCATGACACGCACGCAACTGAGACGAACACGACTGCAGGCCTTGACGACGACAGGATCGAAGGACAGACTAATTAATCTACGTGTATGCGGAACTGATTGTGACAATCAATCGACGGTAACGAGGATGCAACAATGGCAACTCTACTGCAAATGAAGCTACACTTCAATAACAAACTCAGCTGATCTATGTACGCGTAAGGAGAGCAACCGAACAGCGAAGCGCAGGCGTCGCCAGAACACTGAATGCGGCAGAAGGAAGCGGCGAGATTCAATTACGACAAAAAGCCATCGGCATCTCATCTCTGCTCGTACAATGTACACCTACCTACTTGCACACTCTTCTGTCTCTAAGAGGGCCGTGTGCGTCACTAAGTAACAAAGCAGTCACGCCCAGGGTATTTAGCCGAGCGTCAACATACGCACGCGAGCGCCTCCCATTCATCAAGTCGGTGGAAAAGCCGCGAAAAATCGGCCGACGAAGGGCTACGATTTCTAATGAAGTAGTGTTCGCGTTCACGTAGAAGAAGCGCCCGCGCGCCACGTGCGAATCCGCAGGTTGGGGTCGCTTCGACTGACGTAACGCGAAACGAGCGCCGCAGACGAAAGCCTATTGCATCCTCGAAATTAGCATTTATATCAAGCGGCTCCGATCCGAAACTCGAGCGTGACGACAGCAGAAGCCGGCCGCGACCCGACCTAGACGCAGACTGTTTCAATTTTTGCTTACCTAATGACGAAGGCGCGCAACGGCTAATTTGAGATACGGTCCGTGCGAGCTACACGCAGATCGACTAATCTGAGAGCGGCTCAAGCGCAAAGGTCACTCGGTCGAGAAGCTGCAAGCGGTGCGTCTCGAGTGGGTCGTCAACCCTGGGCCGATTTCTGCTCCGCTTGCTGCTGCTGCTGCTCGTGCAGGGGCTCAGTGGGCGCCACGATGGGTATGCCCCTTTTGGGTCGAGAAGGAGGCGGGTTACGCGCGCTGTGCTGTTGTTGCTCCGTGTCGTAGAAGACCGGTCCCGTCGGCTGCTTTGGGCGAACTGGCGCCGCAATACCGCCGCTGGCGTCTCCGGCGGCGCCGCCGCTACCATCGGAGGGGACGAGAACCGGCGCCGGCGGCTGCTGCTGCGCTTGAGGAGGTGGAGCAGGTGGCGGCGTCTGAAGGGGATTTGGTTACGTTCCGTTGAAGACCCTCTATCACAGCCAAATTAGAATACAATGTCGCACTGTACCTGGTAGGGAGCGGAAGTCCCAGGAATCACTGCCGGCTGGTATGGCGACGGCACCGTTTGGTAGACCGGGGCGGGTGCCGCAGCGGGCGGCGTCATCGCAAAGACAGGCCCTTGATAAGAGGCGGGCATTGGAATCGGCGCCGGCGCGGTCGCAATCGACGAGGGGTAGGCGACACCCATTGACGGTTCTGAAGGCAGTGCATGTCGTTTTCCTCGTTCTGCCAATGAGACGGAGCGAATTCTCTCACGTACGAGGCTCGTAGTACGCCTGGGCCGCGTAGGCAGCCGGCTGGGCGGCCGGAGGCGGCGGCGCCTGGTAGCCCATGTGAGGTGTTGCAGCCGTCTGGGCCGGAGGGGGCGTCGCTTGGGGCCCACTCGTCACGTAGGCGCCTCCCATGGGCTGAGAAGAAGAGGGCGGAGGCGCAGCCGCCGGCAGGTAGGCCTGCGCCTCGTTGTAGACACGGTGATGTTGCGTCTGGTAGCTCTGAGACACCGGCTGGCCCCCTGGGGCGCCGACGTCGACGTGCCCACCCATGGAAGCCGAGGAAGCTGGCGGCGGCCCCGCCTGTTGTTGCTGCTGATGGTGGTGCTGAAACGCGGCGTTGTTACGGCTGCCTAGAAGCGACTAGCTGTAGCATTCCCCATTTGAGGACGCACCTGCTGCTGCTGCCGCTGCTGCGAGTAGCGCTTGACCGCGGTCGTTTGCTTCTGCGAAGATTGGGGAGGCGGCGCCCCTCCGCCCACTCTGTCATCGTGCTCAAAGGCGGGATTCCGCTGCTGTTGCTGCTGCTGCATGTATCTGGGCGGCAGGTCCTCCCGTCGACTACCGAAGCCGCCCCGAGACCGGAAGCCACCTGCAGCCGCGGCACCTCTTCTGGGGAAATTCTCTTCGTCCTCGTGGAACTGCCGGCGCGCGTCGTCACTGCCGCCACTTCTTCTACTACCGAAGCCTCCCCGAGTGCCTACACAAGACACCGACTCAATCCGAGCGGCCAGTTTTGTACCGGCAGGTGGTACATTGAAGCTCAGGCGACCGACCTGCCAAGGGTTCCTGCTGCGACTGCGAGGCGCGGTTTCTATTGGTGAATTCGCGAGTCCGGTATCCGCCTCCACCCCGTCTGGGAGGCTCGTCCCAAGTGTCGTGTTGTTGCTGCTGGTGGGGCTGCCCGGAAGCGCCGTCGTCCACCTGCCCCGCATCGCCTTTACTCCAGCGGTTTCTGCCGGCGGCCTCTTGGCCGCTTCGCGCGTCGTTCGAGAATCGAGGCGGCAGGCGGCCGCCATCCGATCGTCCCGCTCCTCGCGAGCCTCCACCGCTTCCTGGAAGTGCCGACGCGTCGAGCGAGCGAGTCGACGACGAGGACAGGCGACCTACAGTACTTCGACGCGTCTGCTGCGGCTGATGCTGGGGCGGCGACCGCTCTCCCTCTCTCAGGGGAGGGAAGTCCTGCTCGCCCAGGGAGAAGCGCCGACTCTCGTCCTCGTAGTCCTCGTCTAGCCACTCGGGACGCTGCTGCTGCTGCTGACGCGGCCTTCTCTTCTCGTGCTGTCTTCTGCCTCTTGGGCCTCCCTCCTCCCCTCTGCGTCCCCTCTCGAACACTCCGGCAACCCTGCTGGGCCACTCTCCTCCCCTGCCGAAGCCACCACGACCCCCTGCTCCGTGATAGTAGTTGGGCCCATCTCCAGTCGACCTTCTGAAACGAGCGAACTCGTTCACTGTTGAAGGCAGAACTTCAAACACTACCAATGCTCAGCTCGCCTGTCGGGCACGCCGCGCCCCCTTCTCGGCGCGCCTCCGCCGAAGCTCCTTCTACTGGGGACGCCGCGGCTTGAGGCCGACGACGACTGCGCACGCGCCTGCGCTTGCTCCATCTCGGCGTCCAAACGATCTGGTGACAGCTCGCGAATGTCGAACCTGGTATCAATGGGGTAAGAAGCAAGCAAGCAAAGTGGACGGCATACAGTATACCCACCCATAACGATTGACCAGCTGGACCTTCTTCTTGGGCAGCTGCTCCTGCTCCACGTAGCGGTCGTGCTTCCATGAATCGACCCTGTCCGCCCGCGTCTTCTTCTCCTCGCCCACTGAGCCAACTCTGAGAATGGACGGAAAGTGACAACACGAAGTGGCCATTTGATGTAGTCTACAGCCGGTAGTGCGCACTTGGCGTCTTCCTCGTCCTCTTCGGCGTCGTCCAAGCTGGTGCGCATGTCGTGCATGTAGAAGACGCCCCTTTTGGGTATGAAGGCGGGATTCTCGCGGTCCTCGTCGTCGTCCAACGCCTCTCCTTCCCCTTCTTCCTCGTCTCCCTCCTCCACTTCTTCCCTCTCTTCTTCACGCGCCTGCAAACCAACGCAGATGGCCCAACACAGATTGCAGGCAAAGAACTCGTTGCTTCGTCTCATGATTCTCGACACAAAAGGACCTCGGCTTGCGCTCCCGCGCGAGCGCCGTCGTCATCGGCGTCTTGGCGTCGACCCTCGCTTCTACGACTCTCCTGCGCTCCCTCGTCGTCGTCCTCTTCGTCTTCGTCGTCGTCGGCCGGCCCAGCTCGCAACTCCACAACGTCGGCGTTCTAACGTCGGAATGGGACAGTGCGACGAGCGCGCCGAGCAAAACAAAAGGTGTCAGGATAGACTCACCGCCGACTGCTTCCGCCGAAGCCGCGGGTCGTCGTCGATGTGCGGCTGCGGAGACGGCTGCTCCGCCGTCATCGCAGCAGTAGAAGCAGCTTCACTGTCGACGGCCAGCGCCACGGATGCTTGCTCTTGCGCCGCAACTGGTTCCGGCCTTTCGGCTTGTTGAGAGATCTCCTCCGCTTCTTCTACGACGTCAGTAGGTTTTGCTGTCTCTTGTTCAGGCTCCTTCGCTTCGCTCATAGGTTCCTCAGATTCATGGGGAACTGGCACAGATTCCTGGCCAGCAATGGACAGCTCGGCTGACTTCGATTCTTCCTCCACTGCAACTTCGTCCGGTGGAGATCCTTCAGCCGCAGCAACACTTTCGACCACTTCAGCTGGTTTCGAGTCGTCATTCTCTAACTTCGATGCCGGTTCGGTGTTCGTTGTGTCGGGTGAGCCCTCCTTTTTTGGCTCTTCGGAGTCAGCCACGACTTTCGTGTCGTCTTTATCTTCTGGTGATTCGGAGGAGCTGCTACCGTCGTCGTCATCATCGTCGTCACTACTGTCGCTGCTACTGCTGCTACTGCACGCCTCGTTCCGCCGTCGCATGGTCGGAGGGCGCTTGGTGCGCCTTGTCTAAACGAAATGGTACGCTATAATAGCAATCAAACTCAAACAATTGCAGGTTACCGAGTAGACGAATCCGAACCTTAGTGTCGTCGGTTTCGTCATCCGCGTCCATCTCGCCGGCGCTGTGGAATTCGTCGGCTGAAGTCGGGCTGTCGGCGGCCGCTTCATCCACTGCGGCCTGGGAGAGGGACGACACAGGCTCGGGACTGGTCTTCTTGCTCTCGTCCTCCATCGCTGCGTAAGGAAGCGCCGCCTACGGTCGTCGAGTCGATTCAGTCGAACAAGGTTTTAAACTCCACATTGACAACTACCGCTGCAGATACTGCCGTCTGTATTTCTGCGGTGATTTTACGTTGAGATCCTTCAATCAGTGGTTACGGTAGACACTATATAAACAAGGGTTGAGTTGAGTCCAAACCACGCGGATTTGAAAGACAAGAATGAGAATGTAGGCACGAGGGGTGGGGAGGGGGGGGGGGGGGGGGGTTGGGGCAGATTCACGAACTTTACAGCGCTTGTCTTCTTGTTGACGATATGACTCTCAGTATCACGCAACGTAAAACAGAGAAGGCACGTCACTCCTGTAAGTATGTCCCTAACGTGCGCACCCCACCGATACGCATTGACTTGACACCTTTGTACTGAACTGTAAGTGAGAGCGGTATTTGTCACTGTCACTACTGCCATCGGTGATCTCCGCAATAGACAATCGTCGTTGTTCGTCGCTTCTTGTGATCTCACGAACTTGACTGTCTTTCATTTGAACCTCTCCCGCCACCGTCACGAGCCGTTTGTCCCGACCCCGAGTGACTACAACAATGTCATTTGTAGTCGCATCAGGCGACTAGTCGCTGCATCTGGTTGTCGAGCGAGTTTTGAGATGAGGGTGGAATTGGTCGAGACTAACGTGCTGCTTCTCAAGATGAGGGGACGCCTTTACTACGTCGCCAACTTTTTGACCAGCCAGTTAGTTAGAGCAGTTAGTTAGAGAGCTAGTTAGTTAGAGCAACCAGCCAGTTAGACCAGTCAGTCAGCCAGCCAGTTAGTTGTCCTCTAGTCATCGGTAGTTCCGTTTACTGTAAAATGAACAATTGAAAGCAAGTTCAAATTCAAACTAACTACTGTAACCGACGACAGTCTAGACGATCATTCACGTTGAGCCAATCAGCGCTAACTTTCATCGTCGTCACCACGTCGTCGTCGTCGTCATTTGACCAACTAGAGCTGCTTAGAAACGTCTCGTGCCGCCGCTATGCGTACAATGATCCACAATGGGTCAGCAGATGAAATGACACAGGCCAGCAAGCCAATGCACGTCGCTTTCAGTTGGGCAACACTGTCAGTGCGACAACCGCTGTCACGGCTCAGACACAGTGCGAGGGTCGTCTCGTCTGCTGGTCTCGTGTCAGGCAGCTCCCGCCCGCCGAGTAACGGAGAAGAGCAGCGGCCGAATACGGCAGCCTAATCGGCTCCGATCCAACCCCCTCAGAATCCAGAAGGCAAACATTAGGGAGGGCAGAAATTAGCCGTCGCTATTTGATTTGTGGTGGCGTAATTCGATAGGTCGCGGCGCTTTCATTGAGGGGATGGGTGAGAGAGCAGAGCGGTGGCGCCATCGCTACCGTTATTGCAGTACCGGTTGGAATTGCTCGGAAGGACGACTAGTAATCGAGTCGATTCGTATCGCGTTTCGGCTGGCCGCTTAGCTGCCGACCTGTAGCCGCCAGACGGCGGCGCCTTCTCGAGCACCGCCAGTCGCTAGGTTCCTCGTTCCATGCGCCTTGTCGAGTCTTCTTTCTCTTCCCAGTTGGTGTCGTCTACCGACCTAAATGAGTATTGTGATTAGTGCAGTTTATTGGCAACGATGTCCGCTTTTCTCTGAAACTGTGAAATAATGGACGAGACAGTGGCCGAAAGCTACTCCGTACTCCCTCGGCCCTCCTTACGGTTGCCACGCTTTAGGTATGCTAATCGGCCAGATGCGACAGTTCCCCAGATGATGTATTAGGTCACACTCCAGCGGCCAGTCTTCCGACCCTAATGAATTGGTTGGTATTCCTCTGATCCGCCCAACAACGTACCCAATAAGACGGATGGGTGTGAATGGTCCGCGACGTCGCGGGAGGCGGCGCAAAGCGACGGGAGGATGTGTTGCGGCAACCTTCGCGTGAAGGATGGCGGCGAATTGGTTGGTATCCGCCAGCGCGCCCTTTCGTCGCGCCGCTGATGCAGTGTGGCTTCTAGGTTTGATCTATTGTTTCTGGCTGCGCGGCGCGTCCTTCACTCCCTGTCTCAATTGCGCCGCCGCCGTCTCGAGTCAATTGCGGTCGCGGCCGCCCCTACGCGGAACCCGTTTCCAGTCTTCACCGCGTAAAGCACACTACTGTGTGCATGGAAAGAAGAAGGAAGGGTAGTCGACTTCGCGAACCATCGCACGCTGTCGGCGACCGAGAATTGCGCGATTCGTTTTGTCGTCGCCTCCTTCCCTTTTCCTCTCGGCCGCTTCAACACTGCTGCTGCAGCTGCTGGAGAAGGTCTTTACGAGGGCCGGCGTCGCCGGAATTGATGTCCGCGCGTTCTTTTGTCTTCCCCTTGTTTTCGCAAGAGGGCGCCGCCCTCTTCACGCCTTCGCCCTTGCTGGTCAACGCCGACCACCCTCCACCTCCCCTTCCGGCGCCGATCCACTTGATGGAGATGGAGAGTTGCCACTGCTGCTTTGCTGGCTTGTATCCTTATCCCTCTGTTGACTGTCTCCCTTTCTTTCTACTTGAAGCTGGCAACTAAATTTACCGCACTGCGAATTTGAGTTCTTCTGTTTCTTCTGGGAATGTGACGCGAAACGACTGCTTGTCGTGTGCCTCATACCACCTTGGCATAACTGCTGCAGACCTCATTGACTTCCCTATTTGTGGCGCCACCGTAGCACAGCCCCACTTCTCCATGAAACGCCTAAAACAAACATTCCCTTTTGTCTACTGTGCTGTAGGTGGCGCTTGCGTGCACCGTTTTTGTGATACTCTTATGCGATTGAGGTTCATTCATCTTTGGCGGCGAAGGCGGCGACGACAGATAATCCTGTCCTGGGCGCCTCTGGGCGCGGGACGGTGCGTCGTCGTCGCCGCCACCGTTGTACTCGTCGTCACTGCGCCTATAGAACGAGTTAATTTACACAATGCGCCGCACAGTACACTGATACTAAGGCACCCCTGCCCATGTACTACTCGAGGGATGGAGTCGTCGGTCGCCGTCTCAGCGCCTCAATATTCGCTAAATTGGCCGGCGGAGAAGTCAAACGCAAACTTGCGGCGCTCGCGCGCGCAGCGCAGACGTGTGTGGCTGCGCAGACGTCTCACTGTCTCCTTCAAGAAGTGTGGCAGCCGCAAAGATACGCGCGGCGCGAGGGTGAGACGACGGCGACTCGCGTAGAACAGCCAAAACAATCAGTAGGCATGCGGCCGCAAAGGCGCGCACAACTTCGCGTGATGTCGAGCGCGCCGCACAGCCGCCGCCGACGGACGACGACGATCTCTCCCAGTCGTTTAACTGCCGATCGCCTGTCGCCGACCGATTCGTCTTTATCTGTATGGTCCGATGGATATTGTAGCGAGTGAGCTGACTTCTTGCCAAAAACTAGAACGTTGACTTTCTCCTAAAGTATTTAGTGGTCGCGGCGCTTGAAACCATATATGTTCAAGCTTATCAGTGGGGTGAACCGAAAGCGACGCGCTCACTTTTTTGCGGTCCTTCCGCTCCATCGAATTCCTTTGCTGTTTTAGAATTCGTCCGACGCAGTTAGACGTCTTCATGGCTACCTTCCCATCTATGAACCTGTAGAGCACACGACTGCTCATTCCTTTCACGAATCGTCTTAGTCATGACTGTTCGACCGCTTTGTGGCGAATCCCCGTGACCGCGACAAGCCGACCCTTTTAGTTTTTGCCATTGGCGCATCTAGGTATGTACATACCGAAGCAGATCAGCTGCGGAAGGCGCCAGTGGCCACCCATAGAAAAGGCCGGCGCGCCGCGCTCTTATGGATCGTACAAAAGAGCTTCAGTCAGATTGACGGGGAGGAAGAAGGAAAGAAAGCAATCGTCGCCCCAGACTGGGCTAGCCGCGGTGGTGAATGGTCCCCGGGAACTGTGAGTGGCTTTTGAAAAGCTAGAAATGCGTCGGCGCCCCTGTTTCTCTGTCTCTCGGAAAAGCTTCTTCTCGCAAGTTGTCATCGCCGCCCTCGTGGCTTGTCGCCTATGGCTTCTTCGGTAGTAGCGGCTGGCGAAGCGCAGTCACCGCCGGAGTGCAAACAGCGCTCGCCGTTTACTCCTTTTGTCTGGCGGGGGCGACGACGGCGCCGCCGCTTCTTCAGTAGCTTTCCCTCCCTCTATCTCCAATGTTCCTCGACTGCTTTCAGCTAACGTGGCCACTTTTTGCGGCGCCCCGTTTTTCGCGCGACTGGTTCACTTCGCCCCCACTTGTTTGCGGTTGCTTCTCGCGCGGACCCATTCATTGGCAGGTGGGCGTTGCGTGCGGAAGAGACCTTATTCTCCAGGGCTAACGCTTGTCCAGCTCTGAGGAAGCTTATGGTGTGGTATGTATTCGTGGTACCATTATGGATCGAACCTGCGACTGCTTCTTTGAAAGTAGGTACTGTACCTTGCATATGTCAATCCTGGACATACACAGGCAAAATTGACGCGCAGGTCATATTTCCAAATTGTCGTGCGCATTAAGAATATCGAAGATTTGGGTGTACCTGGCGACGCTATATAACAAAACATTAATGGGTATCACCTATGACAACTGTGGATAATGTACCCTCCAGTGAAGCGATAGATATATGCTAGTATCATCGTTGAGCCACTGTTAATCGCAAGCTCGTGCGGTCGCCTAGCTCAATGGAAGTAGGCGTCTCGTCCATGATAATATGCAGAATTGAGTATCTGTAGAAAGCGGCTTATATGTAGCAACCGGGTTACTGTAGTTTCGAGTCAGTATGGAGGCGTGAACTCACACAACATTGATGACTATCTAACTCACACAACATTGATGCAAATACTGCAAGTCTTAGTAAGTATTGGCGCATCCAATGGCGCCATGTTGCCAAATCCAAGGGGTGTTTACCAATGGGACGGCATGTCGATTAGATAGGTGCTAAGGCCCACGCGCCATCGTCGTCGTCGCGCCGCGTTTTTTGTGTCCGCGAGAGCGCGTCAGTTTCTCCCCTGTACCCTCGTATATTGTTACATTCCTCGTTTTGGCTCCTCGCAGCTTCTGAGATAACGACTTGGGAAGGAGCTGCTCCACCCACAGGCCATAAGTACCTAAACAAACCAAAGCACAAGAAGAGAGGTGCCTCTTCTTTGACCCCAGAAAAAGTCGGTGAACGCGCCTCTATCTTTCCCAGCCGCCCGTCTGTCCTTCCCGCGTGAAGATTAACTGTAATCGCGCGTTACGCGCCCCACCTTCTCTCCTTCCCAAACGAACAACGCGCGCCCGGCCGTCGTCTGTCGCTTGTATTGTAGCTCTAGCTTTTGTTCTGAAGCAGCGCTGCAGGAGCTCTGCTCTGCTCTCTCCTCTCCTCTCCTCCTACTAAACACAACTGATGCGCGCCGTGCCGCGCACCACAGATCCGACGGCGCCGCTGTTTGTCGATGGGATGTGTACCGGGTGTTTGGACTCGTACACGCAGTTCGTTCGACGACGGCGACGACGACGGCCGCTGCGGCAGCCGGGGCGGTTGTAGTCGTCTTTCTTGAGCCGCTGTTGATCTTTGGCCGGTCGTCCTGGCGGGGGATCATGCCGCGCGACAATGGATGAGTAGAAGAAGAAGAGAAGCAGCTGCTGCACCGGCACGCTCCATTAGATTCACCTTCTTCGTGCCCTTGAATGGACAGAGCTTTGATTTAACAAATGGAAAGCAAGAGCTACATCATATAAGAGAGCGCAATTTGAATTGCTAAGCTGGCGACCAGCGGTGGTGCGCGGCCATTTAGTTTTTGCCCCTTATTCCATGGGCAGCGGCGGCGGCGTTTGACGGCAAAGCGGACCCCAGTCATGTGAGCGCCTTGCGGCGGCCGCTTGTTCTTAGTCGCTGCCGCGGGAACCGAATTGGTTTTCGCCGGCGCTCGAGAGAACGAGCTTTTTCACTCCCGTCGCCGACGACGACGACGGCGCCCGCTGCTGCTTGACTTTACGGCCGCCCATTATGTCATTATGAATTTGCGCCGCCGGTAGTAGAGTGGGGGCAGTTATAGGCGCGGGTGCGAACAACTCGGAAGCAAGGGGAGGAACCCGCCGCCACTGTTCATTTTTATTACTGAAATTTTTCACCGCTCGCCCCCAGGCCAAGAAAGCAGGTGTTTTGTCTTGGTGTGGGCTGGAGTTATGAGTTCTAGCGCACTCTGACTGCGTAGGGTGTCTGAGGGTTGTGAAGTGCTGGTTGTCTGTCTGCTGTTTTTGGCGTACATAACTAATTTATTCCCATCCATTCACAACCCGTCTGGACACATTCAGGGAGAAGTCATAAGCGCAAATGTTAGCTCACCTGCAGGGGTCTGCCCCGCCAGCCACCATCACATTCCTAACGATTATCGCTCAGTTGAATTGCTGTCTGGTGTGTCGGTCTTCCCAAAATTGCCTGAACTGAAGTCTATATGGTTCACTGAGTGGCCGGCTGGTCACGTGTCTGGATAGTAGAAGCTTGGGCTGCGCAATAGAGGCGCGGCCGCCGCTCTCCCTGGTACTCAATTGATTTGCCGATTATAAAGGTTTTTCTTGGGTCCCCAGCTCCAGGTTTGCCTCGCGTGGTATGTAGGGATTCACATGGTAGGTGGAGGCATTTTCTGATGTCATCACTTCCAAAGGAAGGCGAGAGCACTGCTCTTATGTCTTCCGCTTGGCGGTCTCTCCAAACGGGCTATTTTCACACTGATAGCCATTCCTTGCGGAGTGGAATGTGATAGGGCCCTCTCCACTTCCGTCCGCCTATCTGCGGTGCCGAGAAAGGAAGAGGCGCAGATTCCTTTCAGAGAGAAAGCGACAGCAGAGAAG
Organism: Linhomoeus sp. GSCO2_2; assembly: GCA_030248115.1. Classification (NCBI taxonomy): domain Eukaryota; kingdom Metazoa; phylum Nematoda; class Chromadorea; order Monhysterida; family Linhomoeidae; genus Linhomoeus; species Linhomoeus sp. GSCO2_2. Next base: position 8,590 of record JASAMZ010004849.1, on the reverse strand, counting down.
TGGGCGAGAGAAGCACCAGTGGACGGGGAAGTGCCGAAGCGAGGTTCGGGTTGGCGGCGATCGGGCGAACGGTCGACGCTGAAGGACGATGGGCTGCCGCTGCGCCGACCTGCGCCTGCTCTGCTGCTTGGCGGCGCTGCCGCTGCTTCTGCTGCTGTCCGGAGTAGACGCTCGAGGCGGATTCGACGGCATCCCGGGTCAGTACTGCGAGATCCGAGGGGCGCCGCGTTGCTGCACCCACCGAGACGACGGGTGCACCGCGCCCATCCTCAACAATCATCTGTGCTACTGCGACAACTTCTGCGATCGGCCGCACACGCCGGATGGCGGCGACTGCTGCCCCGACTACTACCGTATTTGCGAAGGGGAAGTGACGCCGCCGCCATCGCAGGGTATGTAGGAACGAGTGCTAGCAGTTTCGTTGTGCCCTTGACGCCCTGCAATACTTGGGCGCTACATAGAGTTTGTTAGCTTTATTTAATTCAGTTGAGAAATTCTTCTCTTCCAAAATACAATGGCTTCATTCATGGCTTTAATGCACTGTATGTGTCTGATTCACTCTTCAGGCTGTATATCGAACAACGTCAGGTACCGATCTGGGGATCGTGTCAAGATTAACTGCAGACAATGGTTTGTACAGAGTGGGAGGCGATTTCCTTCCGTCTTGCCTCAAGCACTCCTCTCTTCTTATTTCAGCACGTGTAATGAAGAGCAGTGGCAATGTGACGACGTCCGTTGCATGATTGAGACTCAACTCATTGAAGAAGTGAACGGCGGCAGATACAGGTACTGTAGCCAGCCCGACCCGAATCTCTACCCAATACGTTCCTTGCGATGGTATACACTAGTGGTGGCAGCCCAGTAAGTATTCACCTAGTTTTACTTATGTAGTTATTTTGAAACTGAGTACTTAGTTTCTTACTTGCTTAGTTTAATTTTCGGAATACACTTGTACTCATACTTAGTTTTCCAGACCTGTACTTACTTAGTTTTGCAGAATTTACTAAGTACTTTTTCGTACTTACTCAGTTCTGCTCAGTTTTAAGAACTAAGTAATAAAACTAAGTAAGCCAATTGCTTGGCATTGAAGCGTATTTTGGATCGGTATATTCGCATATTGCTCGTGTAGAACTGGCTTCGCCATGTTGAGCTAAGCTAGGGTTGCCCATATTGCGTAGCAAAATGCTCTTGGAGTCCATTCGTGGCTTTAATACCATCGAGTTAACCGCTCGCCAGTATTTTCAAGACCAGTTTCTGCCTTGGTTGCGTTACATTTGCTTACTTAGTTTACTTAGTTTTTCCTGGTGTACTTACATACTTAGTTTTGCGAGAAACTAAGTGAGTACGTTTTACTTACTACGTTTTACTTAGTTTTCTGAAAAACTAATTACTTACTTGGTTACTTACTTACTGTAGTCATATTTTTGGGAAATTGCCACCACTGGTATACACGGTACGTGTCGTATGTGCCCCTAAACCTACGTCCTTATGTACAAACATCGGTCAACCGCACAACTAAGGCACCGCAGCATCGCTTGCCTAGCGCTACGTCATGGTGGTAAGAAGGTAGGCGTACGTAGGTACCTACGTATGATGTACGTAAAGCCGCGTTATCTGGAATGTTATTAGATATTGTACGGGTGCATCTACACAGTTGCCCATTGTACATGCCGTAAATCCTCCAATAAGCGCCCCCCCTCGTATAAGCGCCCCCCCCCCCGCCAATAACCGCCGCCCCACAGAAAGGTTGAGAAAATAAGCGGCCCCCCCCTCCAATAAGCGCCCACCTTTTGTTAGTACCAGCAGTACTAGCACTACCATATGTGCTCTGTGACCATTCCTAACCCAAGATTAGGCTACATATGACAGCACTACTACTAAATGCAGGTATTCTGATCAAAAGCCATACAGTTTCAGCCTGAAATCTATGCAGATGTGCGCAAAAAAGTAACAACAACAGGGAACTTTGGTGAAAGTTTGGCACTCCTGAGGGGTCGAGTTAATAAGCGCCCCCCCTCGAATAAGCGCCCCCCCACCCCCCCCCTAGAGGTAGGTTGAAAAAATAAGCGCCCAGGGCGCTTATTGGAGGATTTACGGTAGTTTACGAACACGCATAAGGGTAGGCTAGGCACTGTCGTACTGTATTGTACATTGCCTAAAGAGGGCTTACACCGGTTCACACAATTCTCCAGCTGGAGGGCGGGCAACCACACCGACTTCTGGGGGAGGTCGCGCGATCACGGCTTCCAGTATCGTCTGGGTACACTCTGGCCCAGCCGCAGCGTCGAGGACATGATTCCCATCGAGAGGGAGTCGAGAGAACTGCCCGAGCGCTTCGACGCGCGCGAGAAGTGGCCCAACTTCATCCACGCCGTCCGCGACCAGGGCGACTGCGGCGCCTCCTGGGCCTTCTCCACCACAGGTGGCCAGTGTCGATGACAGGGAACGCGTCTTGCGCGAATGTCAAGTTTGAGTCTCGGTCGGTGGATCTTAAATCTCTGAAGGTCGAATATCCGCTGCACTTGGGTGTGGGTATAGAACAAGATATGTAGCGGCACTGTCGCGACAAGCCGGCGGGCGGATATACCTACACTATTTGGGCTGTCCTTTCATCAGAGTATCGCTTCAGCCACGGCGGCCGATCGAACGGCCATCCAGAGTCGCGGAAGGCGCGACGCGGTGCTCGCCGCCCAACAGCTGCTGTCCTGCAACCAGCACGTCGAGCTCGCCTGCAAAGGCGGCTACCTCGACAGAGGCTGGTGGTACATCCGCAAGCTTGGGTCAGTCAGCGCGCAAAACTATACCTTGCGTCGTGCAAACCATACCATTTGTTTGTGGGAAAAGGTCCGTGAATCCGCTTCAGAGAGTATCGCAACTTCCCATTGCAGTCTGGTGAAAGAGGAGTGCTACCCCTACACGAGCGGACAATCCAGTCAGTCGGGCAGCTGCCGGATTTCTCGAGAGCAGGCCATGCGGCCGAGAAGCATTCAATGCCCGTCAGGCATAGGAACGCCAGACCGACTCTACCGGACTGGCCCACCATACAGGATTGCCAAATCGGTCGGTGCTACATACCGGCACTTATGCTACCAATGATTGCGTCGTTGAATTTCTTTGAGATTGTGGACCTGTATACGTACAATTCTTAATTCAGGAGAAGCAGATCATGTCTGACATCATGACTAATGGACCCGTACAAGGTGTGTGATCGTGTTTTTGCGGAAATAATTAGTCGATTGGAACAACGATAAATGATTCAGCGACGTTCATGGTATCGCCTGACCTCTTCATGTACAAAAGTGGAGTGTACCGAGCTATGGAAATGAGCAAGATCGATAATCTTCTGGGAGACCCGCCGGCGGACACGACGCCTCCCTACCATTCTGTCCGCCTAATTGGGTAACGGCGAATAGATCAGTGTAACGCATGCATTTAGTTTTCTCACCGTCACAAAACAAAATTCCACTTTCAGCTGGGGTGTCGATCGCTCTACGGGGCAGAATGTTAAATACTGGGTGAGGACCGAGATTGTCAGTGTTGCCGGTACCTTTGCCTGAGCTGTTCAACAGCACGTGCAGGATTGGCGGCACACGCCTGGATCATTCAAAACGTATCACTTCGTCCATTGCAGCTGGCAGCCAACTCGTGGGGAAGGGGCTGGGGCGAGGACGGCTACTTTAGGATCGTGCGCGGAGAGGACCACCAAAAGATCGAGTCCTTCGTCATCGCCGCTCTAGGTGTGGGCGACAAGCGCCGAAGGCGCCGCCTGCGGCGTCTCCACCGTCGCAAGCTGCACCGGCTGCGACAGCTCTGAGTCGCCCCCTAAATACCACCCCCACTACCCTCCCTGGAAGGCTCTTTCAGGAGTTGACTGCCGCTGTTTGGTTTCAATTGGAGTTACATCGGTGCTGTCCGTCGGACCGTTGTTCTGTGCCGTGGTCGCTTCCCTCACAGACTTCTTCTTCTTCACAAATGGCGCGCCTCGTCGCGGCGCGCGTAGATCACCGTTGTGCTTCGCGGTTGCTCATCGTCGTCTTGTGAAGCGCGCTTTACGGCGCCAGCAAGTCACCAGTCGCCGTCGTTTCTTTCCCAGAATGTGTCCCTCTTTGTTGTCGTGCCAGTGACTATCTGTAGCAGCACCGAGTGGCCAGGCCATGCGAGGTGTATAGTAGCTTAGTCGACTTGCGTCGGACTTTCTCACTTCACTGCCAAATGTCTTCGCGTTCGGAGGGCGCGCGCGCTGCCGCATGGGCGTCTTGTCCTTCCTCTTCTTCTACTGTGGTCGTCGCCTTCGCTATCCGGTGGAGTGTTTCGCCAGCAAACACGAACCTACCTACAGTACTTCTCGCGAATTCAACCGTAGCCCAGTGTCGTCGTGTTGTTTCCACTACTGCCTATTGTCATAATCGCCACTGCCCGCGCGCGTTCATGTACAGTAGCAACAGCGCAGTCTCTGTCTAGGCGAAGAAAGAACGACAACTGCCGAAATGGCGCGTTCCTACACCCCATTTATCCTTGTTTCGCTTGCGTTGGATATGTTGTGATAGCCGGACCGTCTATAGAACAGCCTCTGACTCCAGAGTGGCACATGGCGCGAACGCTAGGCGTTTCGTAGGCCGAGTCGACAAGCTTCGTTTCTCCATTTGAGGGCACTTGCGCTAGTCATGCAGGGTGATGCGGCGCGCGATAAGGATAGGATTGTACGCTTGTGGGTGACACTGTCTCGCTCTCGCGCGCGGACCGATGATTTTCATAGGTAGGTATGCCTATAATACGGTAGGTTGGATCAATGAACGAATGGTCAAGCAATCACTGAAGAAACGCTCTGCGTGCGAGGAACGAGAAGGCGCTTAGGAACAGCCGCTGCCGACAACATAACGCAACAGACGCGCGCCTCACTCAACCGATAGCCGATGCGTCGACGACTTGCAATTTGGTGTGTACCCCCTTCCGACCTATCGTAGCACACGCTTCCCACTCTACCGTAACGGACGGTAGTGGACAGAAAACCATACAGTAGTACCTTACTTGTATAGGTACCTAATCGGAAAGTTAACCGCCCACAATCGAACAAGAAACACAGCAGTCGGCGAAGACACCTCTCGACAAACGCCTACAACAATCCACAATGCGCTACGCGCCTTCTTACACGTGCCCCATTGTCTATAAACAGCGCGCAAGCTCAGCGAAAACGGTATTTCAACTCTATATAGGGAACCTCTTGTAGTCTCGAATGTACGTTGGGAAGACGTGGACGACTTCTCACGATAAATCTGCAATGCATGGAGTTAGGGAACGCCCCGACAAAGATGTGGACAAAATTCTCAGAGACTCACAGGAAGGGACGTCGTCTTTGCTATCGATTTGAGCCTTGATCTGGTCTTGCGTGAACGTCACGAAGGTCTCGTACTGCTCTGCAAGCAATGCAGTCGTTGTGCATACGTGTACCCACGGACAATTGGTTCTAGGATGATAGAAACGTCGACGACTCGCGAATATCGGCTGCGCGTAGTGCTTGTCATAGAGCGCATCGCCTCGCCATCCACGCACCGCAGTTCTAAGTTGCCTTACCGGCCAATTTGGCGTTGAGGACGGTCTCGTACTCGAAGCGCAGCCGCGTCTCCTGCTCCTTCAGCAGACGTTCGCAGATCAACTGCACCTGAAGAACACAGGGAATCACGCTTGGACACAATCAGAGTCGCTGCACGTTGGAAAGCTCCGTGCGCGAAAGGCTATCCGCATAATAAAGGTGGCGGATACAATTTCCAGCATGGGCAGTCAACGCGCCTGCTTCAACGAGAACAGCGGCCGATCGGAGACGCTCGATTGGCCCGTTCGCTTGTCCGATGCGGCGGGAGGCCCTTGCCGCTGCGACGGAATTCCGGCTGAGCCGCCGCCGCCTTCCTCATCCGACGAGTGACTGCCGTTGCCGGGAGACGGCGGCGACCGAGTGCGGTACGGCAGACCGGCGTGGCCGACGCGAGAAGTCGACGTGGCGCCCAGCAGACGGCGCCTCTTGAGGCTGTTGACCTCGGCTTGAAGATAGTACTTGATCTGCTCTGCAAATAGAAGTGGAACGCCGCGTCAAGTCAAGGAGTGTCTGGAAGCAGCGCCAACAAGCAGGCCAGCGAAGGTGCTCTGGCTCACCGGAAGACAGGTTGGTGGACGACACGTTGGCGAAAGGCGACGCGCTATCGGCCGAGAAGGCCCCGGACGACGACTGGCCGCCACCCTTGTAGGACTCGAGCGCTTTGGCGAACGAAGCGGCCTTGATGGCAAATGGCGACGGCGAAGAAGCCTGCTTCTGGCCCGCCGGTGAACCACCGCTTCCATGTCCACTGGCGAAGGGCAGGCCGAACGGCGAACAGGTGGCGCCGCCAGACGGTCGCGGTCGCTTGCTGGCGCCGCCGCTCTCTGGGCTGCCCACCAACTCCAGCAGAGGCCGCTTCACAGCAACTCCACAAGCCATTCTGTCGTTGAAGAAGCCTGGCTAGCCTCTCGACCCGCTTCGCCCGTTCGGAAAGACGACAGCCACCCAATCAAGCCAAGCGAGTGTCGTGAAGCAGGCTTTCCTTATCTTTCTATGCGATTCTTTCGGGAGATTCCGTCTGACGGGCAACAGTTCAGAAGAGTAGCGTTGACTCGTGACTGCGCAACCCTGCTTCGCACTTCGCCGCTGTGCTGGTCCGATGATGAGAAGAGTCGGCGTGACGGCGTCTTGTATGCGCAGCGTCGCTGTAAATCTGTCGCCTTTGTGCCCTTGTGTGCAGTCCGTGATTGCAACATGACGAAGTATTGCCGTAAGAAGTACTCAAATAAACAGCCGTACTCATATCCATAGGTGCAGGCGGGGTGGGGGGGGGGGGGACGGGGGGGGGGACGGGAGGGGGGGGACCGGGGGGGGGGGGGGAACCCCCCCTCTGGCTTTGGCCTCTAGTGAACTTTTCACTGATACTCCCCCCCGGCATCCGAAATTCAGAAAAAAATCTGGAAATTTCGGAAATTTTCTTGTATTTTTGGCAGTCTTTGGTCCTATTTTCTCCAAATTTTCGCCTGCGGCGCTAGATTTCGTCTATTTACGCACAAATTATCGTGTTTTTGACCAAATTAAGGCGATTTTTAGCGTATTTTTGGCCAGTCTAAAAAGCTGTTCACTGGTCCCGGGCCCGGGAACCCCCCCCCCCCCTCAAAAATTTTCCTTAACTAGAACCCCCCCCCCCCCTGGCCTCCGGGTGGCCTGCACCTATGCTCATATCTGCTTCACGGATAGTGTGCGACAAGACTTTTCTTACTGTACTGCTGCCTTTAGCCTTTGCCATGGCCGCTACCTATGGCCGCCGTACAAAGGTAGCACCACGGCGTGCAGCACAGTTTATCGATGAGGGCACGCCAGTGCCCTCATCATTTTCCTTTGGTCCCCGCAGGTGCGCCCTCCAGAGAGTCACTTCCTTAGGGGTCATTAGGCAATACTTGACCGATTGAGCTGAAACTTTAACACAAGTTGTCTCGTCCTAAGTTATAAAACGTGTAATAAAATCAGCTCGATCGGTCACGTCGTTTTGGAGATATAGCTTGAAATCCTCCGAATTTTTACCCTATCTTGTTCATGTCGTCCTCTTCTCGGCTTATTACTCGGGAACGGTAGCAGCTAGAGAACCGGGGTTGGTGTCGTTGGATAGCCCCTCACGCCGCATTTTGTGTATTAAAATTTCGCGGGATTCGGTCAAGCCGTTCAGAAGTTACAGGGGAAAGAAATTAAGTCAATTAAGGAAAGTCCCCACCACATACGCCGAGCACGCTGTGTACACTGCAGTGGAAAACGGACTCTTATCCCTTAAGCAGGACCATAGGGGGAGTAAAATGTATAAGATCGCAAATCAGGATATCCACTCCTGCTCGAGATAATCTGCTCTAGAAACTGTGATGATCACGGATCCGGGACCCAACTCACATATGCCGAGCACGCTGTGTACACTGCAGTGGAAAACGGACTCTTATCCCTTAAGCAGGACCATAGGGGGAGTAAAAATGTATAAGATCGCAAATCAGGATATCCACTCCTGCTCGAGATAATCTGCTCCAGAGACTGTGATGAGCACGGATCCGGGACCCAACTCACATATGCCGAGCACGCTGTGTACACTGCAGTGGAAAACGGACTCTTATCCCTTAAGCAGGACCATAAGGGAGTAAAACGTATAAGATCGAAAATCTTGATATCCACTCCTGCTCGAGATAATCTGCTCAGAAACTGTGATGAGCACGGATCCCGGGACCCAACTCACATATGCCGAGCACGCTGTGTACATTGCAAGGGAAAATGAACACTTCTATCCCCTAAGCAGGACCATAGGGGGAGAAAATGTATAACATCGCAACTCTGGATATCCACTCCTGCTCGAGATAATCTGCTCTAGAAACTGTGATGAGCACGGATCCGGGACCCAACTCACATATAAGCCGAGCACGCTGTGTACATTGCAAGGGAAAACTTACTTTATCCCAAGCAGGACCATAGGGGGAGTAAAATGTATAACATCTCCCCAGTTTTGAGATGAGACAAGGAGCAGCTGAACCAGTACATAAAACA